>VUQI01013396.1:13100-29939 GCA_015106735.1 Paratilapia polleni
GCACTTTTTTTTTGAAAAAAAAAAAAAAAAAAGTCTAAATACTTTTTTCCACTTTGCAAAACAATTATCCAACATAAGATTATGTTTAAATTCTTGTGCAACGCTACTTTTCACATAATAAATCTGCGATAGGACTTAAGGCCACACATGAACCTGAAAATCGTGTTTTCTCTGCCAGTATTCTACACTGATTATACTTCTGATTAAATATTCTGATTTCTTATGCCCCCTTCCTGCTGTGTTCTGGGTACCCCCCTGTGCCACCCCATTTTCAAAAATCCCAGAAACACCCCTAATTGCATGTTGATCATGTGAAGAAAGAGTAAAGAAAAGAATGGTTTTGGACACACAGTTAATTCTTTTACACCAGATATGTTCTGATTCAAGAACCAGTTTCAGTCTCAAAGTATGGAACCATGCAGGGCTCCACCTTTTTTTTTTTGCAGCTCATGTAGGTCAAGGAAAACCAAGCAATATGGTGGATCACACATTGTTTACCTTCAAGTGAGTAGCATTTTATATATTAGCATATATTTACTTCAGTCCAACAGACTTACATGCAAATTATGGATATGTGTATGGAGTGGTATGTAAATTTCTTTTTCCTCTTTATTGTATTGCTTTCTTTTTTTCTTAAAAAAAAATACATGCCCACTGCATACCTCATTACAATTTGTGCTTCAGGTATTACTATTTTTGGATTCAAAACCTTTTTTTGAGTGAAGGAAACACACAGAATGGTTCCAGTTTGTGGAAGCTATTCTGCATCTTCTTGGTAGAAGTGCGCCTATCCCAGTCAGGGAGTCACTAACTCTTTTGCATCAACCAAAACAGAAGCAAAAACAAAAAAATTAAGAGAAGGAAAGATAGACACCAACCTTTAAGTCCTTTTATATAAGTGATAGATGACAACATGGCCACTGTTCACTTCCTATCTTTGCCATCTAATCTCCATTCCTCTCGACCTTTATGAAGAACCAAAAGTCAAGACACACCATAAAAATTGAATACGACAGAGAGAGTGACAGATCTGAGACTAAAAATGAGATTTAAGACATTGTTTGTGAAAATATGTGTATGTATTTTTTTGGGGGGGGGATGCACTGCATGATGGTGCTGGCCACACATGCCATATTAGGAGGCATGATTATCCACCGGGATTACACTTTAATCAATCTAAAGCACTAGTCCCTGTCTGCCACTGTACTAATCCCATCAAAGGAGGGCTCTTTCTGCCTGTCAGCTTATCCTCTTCCCATTCACCACCATGTTAAACACCCCATAAAGCTGTATGTCAAGAGTCAACTGGGCTTCAGCATGGAAACACCAGGACCCAGCTGAGCAACACTGTATCCAATCCACCAACAATTCACTCAAGATGACAAAGAAAGAATTCCCACACTGATTAGGCAAATTAATTGTTGCAATGCATTTTAATGTAAAAACAGCATTTAAGCTTTTTGGCAGTGCTCAAAATTTTCCATTGAAGTTATCAGATGGCCGTTTAATTGACTCTACCTTATTTAACTGTGTAGGCAAGGTGATGTAGTGTCCCAAAATGATTAGGCAATTGATCAATTAATCAGCTGACAGAAAACTAGTGGATCAGTATTTGATTGTGAACTGAAAGTCATTCATGAAAAGGTCAAACATTTGCTGGCTTGAGCTACTCAGATATTAGAATTTCCTGCTTGTTTTTGTTTTGTATCAGGATAAGTTGATTATCTTTGGATTTTGGACTGATCACAACTGAAAATATTTGTAAGTTACAGCTCTAATAATATAGTCCTTGTGTATTTGTGTGTGAGAGAGCAAAATGGATAGCCATTATTTCCATTCAGTTACATGCATGTAACTGCATACTCACCCACACACAGATCACAGAGAGATGCACATACTCTCATTTTTTTTTTAATCTAAAACGCACTGTCACGGTTTTATGGTAACTGACTTATCCTGGTTATTTTTGAGGCAAAAAAACACACACAAATAGACAGAATTGGTTCTGAATTTGACAAATGACCCAACTAAGACATCATAAACAGCACACAACGTGGTACATCTGAATTAAAAATAAAAACATTGGCAGAAGGCTGGAGAAATGATACCTAAATGTGTTCCTTCAGTTCAGTGCACATGTATACAGTACATACACACTGCATTAGTAGTACAGCCTATGTGTTCATGTGTATCTGTGATGAAAACCCCACTCTGGTGTCTTTCATCTCCTCTCTGGCAGCTTCACTCTCACACAGCCCTAATGAATGGATGGAAAGAAAGAGAAAAGAAGTAGAGGGAGAATGAGAGAGAGAGAGAGATGTGAAAGGAAGATAGAAGTCACTGAGGGGTACGTAGAAAGAAAGACTTACGAGCTTACGAGCATTCAAGATAAAAATAACCTAAGAGCCAGGAAGAGAGAGAAAATCTTGTGCTTTTTTCAGCAGACCTTTCTCCATCCATTTGTGTATGCATGTGTGTGTTTATGTATGTGTGCCCGCATGGTATTAAAGCTCAGAGGGAGGATGAGGGAGGATCATGTTTTCACTGTCGATAAAGAAGGCAGATGAGTGCAAGCACACACATAGTGTACACCGAAGCCTTATACAGACGATACAAGCTAACCATGAATCTACTGGCAGATAAAAGACAGAGAGGTGCAGGTTATCTAGACAGTCTACATCTTTACACAGTAAACAAACAGATGGCAAGCAGGACGACAGTCCAGATAAGAGTGCAAAACAGCAAAATGCTCAGATAAAGACACATCAGGACCAGACCAAATAGACATACTAAATATTACCCATCTGCTTGTTCCTGGTGGCAAATTGGGTTTATTACTCAGGCTAGTTACTTCTCTCCATATTATACCACAGTTGGCACGCATGTCCTAATTGAAATGGTTAGGGCTAAATCTGGGGCTCTGGGCTGTGGCCAAAGTGCCGCACTGCAATGAGAGATTTGAAGAGGCTTAGTCAACTGCAGACAATGCACGGTGCTTGCATCATGACACAGAGAAACAAAGCATCAGTGGGTCACTCTTGGTTTTCCTTTGTGCCATGATGCAGGCTGGCAAAGCATGTGTTGACTTCAGCTATCTACTGGGAAACTGCATGGCCACACAGCAGGGGCAAACTGTGATGTACCCAGGCCTGGTGGTAGTAGCATCCATTTTTAATTGTGACAATTTTTTTTTTGGTCAGTTTTGCTGCTGATTCCTGCAATGTATAATGCAATAATCTTTAGAGTTTGAAATTTGTGTAATTTTGGAGAACAATTGCTGATTTCCAGTTTTAATTATGTATGAGAAAAAGCTATTTGTTAAATAAATTTTTCAAATACAAATTAAAGGCAAAATGTTGCCTTTTTAACCTCACAGAGATTTTGCTTTTAATTTCAAATGCGCTGCAGTAAGAGCCAACACAACGCCGTGTCCGTCACATCCAAAAACCTCCATATGGCACTGCAAAACAAGACTAATGAGAAAAGCCATGCTAACAACTCAGTGAAGATGTACTTAGGAACAGTGGGACTTTGGGGTAATATTAATATGAGCTGGCTAACATTCTCACAATGGTGTTAATAACGTGTTATGTTTAGTATGATTACCATATTCACAGCTTTACTTTACAGCAAAACACAGCTGGGGCTATCCTTAATTTTGCAGGTATTGAATCATAAATGTTAATAATGTTAACTTGCTTGTATAATACAAGGTTAAAAATTAGAAGTCATTACGTTTAATCCGAAGAGGGACAAGATAGTGTGTACAAAATTTAATGGCAATTCACCTGATTGCTGATAAAATATTTCACTCAAAACCATCAATGTGAGCATTGTGCTGTCACTAAAAATGTCAGGGGATCAATAAAGTAATTAGGAAATGAATGATGAATTTTTTAGGATGAATTTTCTTCCAATTCTCAAGTTTTTGAGATATTTCAGCCTGGACCGAAATCAAAATAGGAACTGACTAAAACCCCCATCTAATGAGTAAGAGGTATGGTTAGAGAAACAGTCCGACCAAAAGCAGACACAAAGTCTAATAGTAGCAACTTCATAACTGTATCAACTTGAAATGCTAATATAACTATAAGAAAACATATAACTGACTTGTGGGGGAAGGCTGCAAGCAAACTGCAGTCAGACAATAACTGCATATATTTGCCGAGTGAGTGATGATGTGCACTATAATCGCAAATTCTCTATGCATCTGTATGGACTATTAAACTGCAGGTCGTCAGTCTGCACCACTTTATGGTTACACTAATTCACACTGACAGCTGGCCAAGCTGCCTAATTTGAACAGGAAGGTCTTCTCCGTCCATTGCAAATGTGCAGTACAACCAGTGATCATAGTGGCGAGGAAACCAATTTACTCTGAGGTTTGCTCTGGGCTCAGATGAGAGTTTCATTAATGTCACCAAGGAAATATGACTGTGGAGCGATGAAATGCACATCATAGGGTTGTGTTCTGGTGAGACCCAAACCCTCATTAAAGAAGCCAAATATATCAAAGATGCAGATTCTCCTCTCTCACTCACTCCTCTTTTCAGCCGTCACTTGCGCCTTCTCATCTCCTTCCTCTGTCTATCCTCAGTCTTTCTTTTGGCCTGCTTCCCTTCCTTTATCTCTCTGCATCTGATTTGGTGGATAAAAAAAAAAAGAAGAAAAAAGAAAGGTACCTCAGCATTTCAGGAGCCCACAGCTGACTGATAGAAATATCTGGGAGGCGAACATACAGGCAGTCAGAGATACAGGGGAAAACATGGCCTCTGGAATGCAGTAATGACAATCTTTCTCTCTCTCTTTTTTTTAACCCATTCATTCCTTTAACATCTCTCTGCCGGGGCATCTCACAGCTGACATAGGAGGTGAGCTGAAAGATGGTTTTTGTCTCCTTCCTCTCATCACCTCTTCCTGATTCTGTTCACTCCTTGCTTTCTGTTTCTTCCCAGCCTTCCTCTGTTTCCTTGCTCTTTCCTCCCCTCCCGTCATTGTTTCTTCATCTTTAACACAAGCACAACATCATGCATCTGTCTCTCTTTTCCTTGTCTTCTTCCTCATTATGTCCGTTTTTCAGACGCTGCTTACAGTAAACACTCGGCGGGAACCTATCTGTCAAGTAAAATGCTTTCTAGCAGCAGGATGAAAGGCGTGCAGTGTTGATTTGAAATCAGGGGCTATCTGTTATCTGATTGGCTAAGCTGTCTGTGTGGATTTTAGTTACCGGGGAGAACAGGGAGATAATGGCACTGTGTCAGCAACTTCTGGTGTTCGGGGGGGGGGCAGGACAAAATACAAAAAGAGAGCTAGTCAAACTTGTGTTTACAGAGAGTTTCTGTAGATTTGGTGAAGTGAAATTTTTAATTTCAGTCCCTATTTTTTCACAAATACACTGGAAAATGAATGTAAACAGGTTCCAGGTTCTGTGAACGTCACGTTGAGAGACGGCAGGGAACTTTAAATGTATACTGTATACATGTATCAAGAATACATTACAGGGTTATTTTAGCATTTTCTATGACCTTATAGGCAGTTAACATGATGCATTTACTGCTCATTACTCATTTTAAAAGGCAGACCTCCAGTAGTATGTAGCCACTGGCTATGTGTCTTCAAACCTGTCCCATGGCTATGGCAACAATCACAGTGATGGCTGTCATTTGGTCATAATCACAGCTACAGCCCATTTCAGCATCAGTGGTGGATGAGAGAGCTGTGTGAACTATCGTTCTTCATATCGTTCTAACTGCAATTGTGCTCACTTGTGTCTGAGCAGCCATGGCTGAGAGTGCACCAATGCACCCAGCAGATCACTATTTTGTCTTAATAAAATAATTTGCTTTTCGAACAGTTAACTAAAGCCATAATAATTTGTTGCTGGTAACCTCTGTGCCTTCACGAAGAGCTGTTAACTAACCACTAATTTTAGCCTGTCCTTAATCCCTTTATCTCTCGATTTCATTTACTGCCAAAATATTTTTAAAGGATATCATTTGGATTCAATTTTACTACTAGTATATTTCGAGGAGCTAGCTTTAAAAATGAAAAGAGGCTTGATTGACAGTCAGAAGAGGCCCTCTCTGATGCAGTCCTGCTGATTAGAGTTATTCATGGTGGGTGTGCCTGTTCGAGTGCTGCAATCTAGCCTGATTGTGTCACGGTGACACCTGTGCCTTCCCCCTCTCCCTCTTCTTATGCTGCTGACTCGCATTTCAGAGTCTCTGCAGAGGATCCACATATCAGGGGAATTAAATGAATTTGGGGATACTGAGGGCAGTAAATGATACTCCAGCTGCATTCCTTTAAATTTCCATTTCTCTGCGGCGCTTGGAAAGGGAGAGCTTCCTCAGCCTGTTGCAATCTATACATTCTTGAACTGCAAACATCAGGAGGTAGCTTAAGAGTTTTCAACACAGCTTTCTACATATTTTTTGATAAGCCTGATGTCGCTACAGCGGCAGGTCTCTTTTGATTGAAAGTAGCTTCAGTTTCCCTGCCTCTTACCTGTTGCCTGCCAGCTGTTGATGTTCTGCCTGCCAAGTCTGCTGTGTTTGTTAGCCTGATCCTGCCGCCTGTCACAGAATCAAAGTGTTACTCACCATGAGCTGCCTCTTTACTAAAATTTACCAGTTAACAGACAATGCTATTTCTGAGCTAATGTGACAGGGTATTCTACCTGTGTATACACTGAGACATGTTTGCATCTAACACAAATTTTCCCATTGATCCACTTGGTATATGGAAATATCTGAATGGCCTTTTTGCCAATTTTTGTTTGCTAAGCATATTTTTGTTGTTACTCAGTATTATATATAATATCTGGGATATAATAATCCAAGATTGGATCCAATATATTTTTTATATCTATCTATCTATCTATCTATCTATCTATATATCTATATATATATATATATTAGTTGGATCCAATCTTGGTTTCCTCAAAATTCAGTCAGAATACAGTGGGAGCTCTTTGCAGCATGGCTGAAAAGATGCTGTCCACAACTATGTCTGTACATAACAACCCAGATATCAGGCACATTTTGGCCCAATATGGGCTACTTTTGGCACTTATGACTCAGGCAAATATGCAAGCTAGATGTGGCCCAAAAGTCATGAGCCATGCTTGACCTGGGTTTATGGCGAGTGTATCATGGGCCAAATGTAGCCTAAATGTCACAAAACACCTGACATCTGGCCTATAACAGGTGAACTTGTTGTTGAGCTGCAGACGCCAGACTCACTCTGAGTTAACACAATCAGTCAAGGCCAAACATGGCCTCTAGAAAACTGCTGACGTGGGCCACATTTGGCCCTAAACATTCAATGCTGTGTGGGAAGAGAACCCTGAGTAAACACTTTCGAACAAAAGTGTGTGCTTGGTTTCTGATGAGGAAATAAGTGTTTTAGCAGCTCCAGTAAGATGCTGAAAGAAGCTGAAATGCACAAACACACACTCAAAGGTGGGGGAGATGACCGAGTTCGGGGCTCATTAAATCCCAGTCAGGCAGCAGCTCCATTGAGGCCAAACACTCTGCAACTCACACGAGAAATGTTCTGACTACAATGAACATAAACACACCTCTAACATCTCATGGTAGCTTATATGAACAATGCATATGTACGTGCATATGTGTACAGTGTAATTTCATGGTCTCACACACAACCAAAAACATATATAATTCATATATGCAGCAGCAAGGCATTCATCTGTTGATTTACATTCCTAAGCTTTATGCAATTTATTATGGCAAGCTATCAAGTGTGAAAGATGGGAAGAACACCAAACAACTGTTCTGAAAACACGCACGCATTGGATTCTTCTACACAGAAAAATCTTCAGTCTTACCTGCTGCCCATCATCACACATTTTTCCATCTTTGTTTCATCTATGCCTTTCATTTTTACTTCTATAACCTCAAACGTGTCAGTTTTTCACCCCGGGGAAAGCAATATGTACATTAGAAACAACAGAGGTGAGCTTGTGTTTGTAATGTGTGTGCGTGTGGGATAGATTAGACAAGAGGATGGGGAAGCGAGAGAAAAAAGCCATAAAGACAATTTTCTCTTTGGCTTGCAGACAGGAGACATAAAACTTTCATTAGAAAAATGAGTTGTTAGATAGAGAAAGCATGTGTTGTGGTTGTCCTGAGAGTGGTGTTGGGGATTTTGAGCACAAGACAGACATAAAAACCATCACTCAGTTCTCAAAGGTGCACAGAGGCCTACGCACAGACACTCAGAGGCAAAAACAACTTGAATGCATTTTTAGATTTGCCATTCAAAAACTTCTGCAACAAAACAAAGCGAAAGTCAGGAAACAACAGAAACAACTTAAAAGCCCACACACCTGCAGGCATAAGATGGATGAAAATAGCAGAAGACACAGCTCCAACAGCACACAGATGCAAATAACCTTTAAATGAGTGAATCCTAAATATAATCTGGGAGGAAGAGCAAGATATCTTAGATGGGAGTCTGCTCATCGAACACACACACGCACACACACACACACACACACACTGAGAAAACTACACAAAGACTGACATGTCTCCATCTGTGGTGCTATACCACTGCTGCTGCTGCTACTGTTTTTTCTCTTGTCAACAGGAAGCATGGGTCTGCTGCCACTGCAGTTCTGCAAATGGAAGATACCAGTTGTGCCTACTTTAAAGTGCCTGAAAAGATGGTGTGTGTGTGTGTGTGTGTGTGTGTTTGTGAATTCTGTTTTCCTCCAAGAACTCACTCACCTGTGAAATGCATCTAAAGGGATTTTTAGTTGTTCTTTTTACCCACCCAACTGGCCGCATTAAGATGCTTATCACTGGTCACTTGTTTTCTACCACATGTAGATACTGGAATAATTATGGAGTGTATCACACCGAACGGTTATTTTCATAATAAGTCATATTTAAATAGTTTTGCCTATAAATCTTTTGAAATCTACAAAAAGTGGCCATCACAAGCACAAAACGTTGTCTTGAATTTTTTTTACCAACCAATAGTTAGTCAACAGACTCATTTTTCATTGAATGAAAAATACTGTTTTATTTTTGGCCAGTCTACTGAAGTGTGTCAAACTTGTACCAAATTTGAAAATTACAGTCTTAACTTTGTCCCCATGTGAAAATAAGCGCCACTCTATCATTTGGAGGACATCTATTTTTGAACAACAGTCTAGAATCTAACTACAAGCTTGGTTTGATGAAAACAGATTGACAGAAGGTTGAAGACGTCACTGTCCAGAGACCACTGTGACAATCATATAACTCACATACTCTTCCATGTACTCCAGTCATATACTCTTTCACTGCATAGCTGTGATTTGCCCACAGTCCCTCCTCATCATCTGTACTGTCAGCAAAAGCAGTGGGAGTCACTGCAAACAGTAAGCCACAGTCACCGACTGTGCGTTCTTATGCAATTCAGTTAGCATCCTCACATGGAACAACCTTGTGGATGCTGAGTATACACAATGCTGATAATTGAAGTCTAAACACTGGTTGGATCACCCAAAGTAAGCATACATTACAGTGCAGCACAGTGAAGGCTGTGAAGTGAATGCTTTCATTTGTGGAAAACATATAATCAGAGCCTTCAGGTGGCTGATGGAGTGGGACTGGGATTCACGACATGCTGTAAAGGTTAAGGGTGAGCTTTAAATAAACTTGCAAGGGTTGTCCAGCCACAGGTAAAAGCACCATTTTTTTATGCTTGTTTCAAAAGAAAAGGTTGGGCCAAATTAGCCTGCTACTATGAGATGAGGTACGATGAATTGTGCAAATGCCGGTAATGCCATACACTTTCAGGCCCCTGTTACACACCCGGCGAATTACAGTGTAATGCGGTGGCATTCATAATTGTAAAGTGAGCATTAAAGCAGCACATGCACTGCACACACACACAGTGAAGACCACCGTATTGCAAATCGTTGCAATGCAATCAAAGGGCAATTCAAGTTTCTGTGAGTAAAGTATGTCACATGTACATATAGTAGCTGAACTTCAACGGCTTGAAAGGTTTGCTCTATTTCACAGTCTCTGCTTTGCACACCAAAAACAAAATCCTCCTAAGAACTTCACACTGCACACTCTACATTCAAGATTTTTACTCACAGCCATCTTATATGTATATATTCTGAAAACCAAAGGTTATCTCTGGTTTAGAACCGACATCACCATAAAGGCATGCATACACAAAAGTAGGCTTTGGCTTTTCACAGGGAGTGGTCACTTCTAACAACACTCGAACAGGAAGTTCCTGCCTCCAGCATCCAGCCAATTAAAACACAGTATTTGGCATTTGAAATTTCCATTAAGGAAGTCCCACGTTCCCTTCAGCAGTCTTGACTTCTCTCACGACACACTCTGTTTTTTCCTGCCTGTCAATGCCAGGAACCCATTAAGAAGCAGTGGTGGGGATACTTGGGGGAAACAATGTAAGGATGGACTAAGCCATTGTTCTTCGGTGTTGCTCCTTGAGAAATGTCCAGGTAGCTTACTTTACCTTGAATCTTTACCTGAAAAACCATCTGTATGCCTTCGCTTTTCGCACAAGGAAACTACATCATCACCCTTAACCTTTAGGGGTTGTTCTTGCATTCACTAAGTCTGTGGTAGTAAGTCTAAAATGCAAGTGCATATTGTAGATAATCAATCACTGTAAGCATTTACTTATGTTATCATCACATTGTAAGGTAATTTGGGAGTGTTTTTGCTGCCAACAGAGTTTTAATGACTTTAATGCTTCTGTTTCCTTTCTGATAACATTTGAAACCTTTTCCCGGGGACAGTCTATACCAGCAAATACAATGTAATTAAAAAGATGGGTAAGTATTTAGTGAGGGGTGGTGGGGGATGACTTGCTTTAGAAAGCAGCAGTATTGTGAAATGTTTTGAATGTGTCGCCTTGCTCGAAAATGAAAGCCATGGCCAGTGTCCCCCACCCAACCCGAAACCAAAGAACAAGAACAGGCCTTGCTGTATTGTTCCTCTGATCTCCACAGTCCCGCTCAGCAATGGACTGCAGCCCACCTCAGTGACCCTTGTCCAGCTAAACTCACCCACTCATGCATCCACCATGGAAACTCCACAAAAACACACGTGTCATTGTGAAGCTCAGTAACAATGCTCGCAAAACCCATTGTTATTCCAGGGCTGGACTGATTCCCACTGCCACAGATCTGTGAAAATATTATATTACAAAAAATGATTGCCTAGGAATAGTATTTTCTGAATTTTTAACAACAGTTTGAAACCCTTTCAGATCTCAGTTTGAAACCGACATTGCCATGGCAAAGATGTAAAAGAAGAAGCAGATAAAGTTACCAAACAAGGAAGTTAAAAGCAGGGTCTTTAACACAGCTACTGTCACAACATGCATAGGAAGGGGTGGTTAGGTGTGACTGGCAGCACAAAAGAAAGCAAAGCATAAAGGTTAGATATTTGATGAACCACCAGCATTTTGCAATGCACTGAATCTGTTTTTCTTCAACACTGATGGTGCAATGTGCACAATCATTTGCACTGGAACTAGAAAAATCAGGCTTTATCACTAATAATCCGTATCTGTACAATATCCTAATAAAGCATAACAGTGGATATATTGAGAGACGAGATACTTCCTATGATGGTGACCAATGAGTCATGTCTGTAATCAGATGTTGATTTGAATATCGCTGATCTGAATGGCTTCAATTAGTTTGTCAAAAGACCCACACTGATAGATCAAACCATTTCAGTCTGCAGTTGGACTGTGCTGCCCACAGATCTAGACCAGCTAACATTCCTTTAAGCACAAAACATGCTTTCAGGCCAAAGAAAGAAATCTGTCTACCTTGGCAATGACTTCAGGGCTGGCTTGCATCCAAAAGTGGGCTGGATCCACCTCAGCCACAAGACACTCATGAACTGTCTGGGGCCAAAGGGCTGATTTCTACAAACGCCTCCATTTTCAAAGTTGATAAAGTTGCACATTTTTCATGGAATCATGCATTTCTGTTTTTTAACTTTTAAATCTTTGATGTTTTTCTTTTCTCTTTTCTCTTTTTATGGACAACTTTGGATTTAAATACATTTGTTCTTAATCTGTTCACAGTAGTGTTCCAGATGAACTCTGTTACTAAGAGGACTGGGGTGCAAACTCATCTAAAATTTGCAAAGAGGTATTGTTTTTAAAATTGTGCAGGCTGTGGAAAGCTGTGGTTTGCAGATCAGTAGTGCTGAGGGCATGGAGTATGCACACACCTCTGGCCCTACTGTGAACTTTACCTTCTGCTGACTCTGATAGGAGGGAATACACCTCCAGCGTCAGGATATCAACATGCTGCAAGAGAGAGCTCAGAAAGCATGGCACAGCTGAGGAATAGTATGTCAACAGAGAATGAGATTAGTAGTGCTGTCCCTGGGCGTTCGCTCAGCTGGTGTGTGTGTGTGTGTGTGCTCTGACTTCTGGCGCTGATGTACTGTATCTGTGTGTCTTCTCAGCAAGGGGTTTTTGGCTTCTTTGACTGTTTAGGAGTCCCTCTCCCTCCCACAGCAGTGCTAAGAAGCCCTAAAGCTCCTTACCCACGAGTCTGCCACTTGTTTGATGAAAGCACATCTTTTTTAAAACTTTGAATACTGTGGAGATAAAACATAAAAAAAAAAAAAACAGTCAACTTTGTGTCCCCCTGCATGGCTCAACCTTAAACACACTTACAAGAAAGTGTTTTTGACAGCTCACACACACCCTCACAGATTCTTTTTTTCTCAGTTTTGTCTTTGTGTTGTATTGTTTGTTACAGTATGAAACTAGACACCTTTATCCCTTTAAGCAATCAACTTAGCACACACATTTGTACACAAACAAGCTCACACTGTGTGGGCCAACAAAGGCCTTTACAGGTTCAGTGAAGTCTTAGGAAAAGTCACTGGATGTGAAAGTCTGGAGAATATAAACCACATGGGAGCACTGGGCGCTCAGCCAGTTGAGACAGAGCACAGACTGGCATCTACTGGCACCGGCTAACTTCACGCACACTCCCACCATGCACATCGCTGCCCATCTCAGCCCTGCACACGCTGCTCTGGACATGCCAGACGCGCACACACATCACTGGGATGATGGTGTGAGGGATTCGTGTCATGTGCCGTGTGGAGCGTTTTGAGCTGCTTCTTTGCTGAAAGCAAAGCTTCAGAATAATAAACTGCAGTAATTATCATCACGGCCATCACGTACACAAACCCAGAACACATGACAGGATTGCTGAGGAAAGAAAAGCATAGCATGATTTTATTCACGGTTGTGTGTTTTTGCTCTGCATAAGAGCAGCCGTCCTAAGATGCTCACTGAAGTGGCTACAGATTCTGGGTCCGGCTGTGTGCGTGTGTGTGTGTGTGTGTGTGTGTATGTGTGTGTCTGCTTTAGTGCTTCAATAGACTTTCCATCAGATTAAGCCGCTGAGCCTGTCCTTTACAGTCCTACCTAAGGCTTGGTCCCTAATGGTCTGGTTTCCACTGCAGGACCAAACTTGGCTAGTTTACCCTTCAAGCCGTTTAGTTCACCCCAGAACATTTAGTTTATTTCTGTTTTTTACTCTTAAATTAATTCGAACAATGATGCTTTAAACTAAACGCTAACCTTTCAAATTCATGTGTAATGTTTACCATGTTTTTCAGCTTAGCTTAGCATGTTAGCATGCTAATATTGCTAATTAGCACTGAAGTTGAGCACCAAACCAAACCCAAATGGAGGCTTTTGTCAATAATTTTACAGGTATTTCCTCATAAAACCAAAGTACTGGACAAATTAAAATTTTAACCTGATGATGGTGATGGTTGGAAAGTTAGCAGCTCACCAAAAGCATCCTAAACAAGTGAACCAAATTTTAAAGCAATCCATCCAATAGTTGTGGTAACATTTCACTTTAAACCTAAATCTCAACCTCACGTGAGTGCTAGGGAAAAACTCTGGTGATCACTAAAGTCAGTAGGATTTCTTCCTCTGGGTACCATGAATATCTGTCCAAGATTTCAAGGCAATCTAACCAATAGTTGTAATGAAGTTGCAGACCAACCAACAAACAGACATTCCCATTCAAAGAACCACACTGCTATAATCCTGCTGTGGATTAATAGATATAAACAAAAAATATGTTCTGTGCTATTCAAATGTGTTTTTTCTCTTACACATTTGTGTTTTCTTTTGTGGGTTTTTTTGTCTTCGCTGCTGTTACTTGACAATCTCATAGCTAACTCAAAATATTAAAAACTCCTCTGAGTGTTGACAAAGTTCTGTGAGACTTGGGATCATAGAACCGTTTCCCATTGTACTAGATAGCCTTAAAAATGAATGAGAACTGATCTTAAAAAAGCATTTCTGCTTATTTTCATTTCCTGAAAAGTTGGCATTTCACAGATAGATGGTTCCATCAGACAGTGTCAATTTGCAAATCACACATCAAGGCATCGTTACACTGAATGACTGTTACAGCCACCAGCCTCTGAGCTGGTATGACTCACCTCTCTGCACCTCCAAGGAAATCACACTGTCACACACACACACACAAACATAAACACACACACACACAGGGACTGTAAGTGAATGCAGGTCAGCTGTATCTCTGAGGACAATGTGTGTGTATGTGTGAACAACAGCGCGCCCTTTAACCTGAGAGTTGGGACTAGAAATCCAAAAGTCAGTAAATGCAGCATACAACAAGCACACACATACACAAAGTGGTACCCTGTGAACATGCCGCATGTAATGGGAACTTTTTGCCTTTTTAATGTTGTGTAGCTGCGGTTAGCCATCCAACCATGGCCAATGGTCTGTGGCAGGCAAGCAGAGCAGTGACCAAGACTGTGAATACAGACCATAAGAAAGCAGAGAGAGGGAGAGGGCCAGGGAAGGGAAAAAGCAAAGAGAGGCACGGTAAATGCAGAAGCAACCAAGCAGAAGTTGCATATATGATCACTCTGAACAACAGCCATCCTTTACTTTTATTCCTTCTCACCAGCCCCCTGGCTGGTTAGAGTACTTTACTATAGTATGCCTGCATTGTAACCATATGCATATGCGCACATGTCAGGCTCCAGCTGAAAGACATTAGTCAGACCAGCAGTGAGTTTTACTGATACCTGGTCTAGCTAACAAAAGGCTTCAGAGGAAGAATCGGCTGGTTATTGAGAGGCACAAAAAACAGAGACAAGAAGTGAGTGAGGAAAATAATGATAAACAAAGAGATATAAATTGTTAGCATGTTTGTTCATATGCACAAATACATGCACATGCCTGGATTTAAGCGTCTGATTACAACACAGATACTAGAGATCCCAAAGGTCAGGGCAAAAACAAGAGAAAAAATAGACAGAGCGAGAAAGATGATAAAAGTTCGAGTCTTCACAGTATGGCCAGAATAAATATAATCACTTGAATGTTCTAAAGTTGGAAAGCACAAGACCTGGAGGACGAGGATACAAGTAAGAAGAGTAAAAAACAAAACTGGGAAAGAGGATGAATACATGTGTAAAACATATAATGGACAGAAGATAACACAGAAGAAATTTAAAAAACAAAGAAACAAACAGCTGAGAATTAGTGCAAAACACTCAAATGGATAGAAATCGGTCTTTCCCTTACCTCTGCAGCTGCTTGTGATATCCTTTGGGACAAAAATGTAGTGGGGAACAAACATCAGTTTGAGAAGCCCTGCTACAGAGCCCCACTTTCTACGTCTTTACAGGGTGATGTACATTTATATCTCATCAGCCAAATGCACTCTTCAGTCCACTAGGAAGGTGCTCTGTCTACCTACGTGGGTTTGTGTAAATATATATCCTAGATGGTGATGAATAATGGTGAGTGAAAGGAGAGTACTACGCTAGAAGGCAGACAGACTGGCTGAAACAGGAGAGCAGTGAGAGTAGAGAGCAGACTGAGTAGGATGGAAGTTATTGCCTCCCAACATCAGAGCGGCTTGGCTGGATACACCCACCTCCTCAGCATACATCAAATGGGATTCGCTCAGATGCTCTCAAGTATGCAGAGAGAGAGAGAGAGAGGGAGAGAGGGAGGAATTCTATGGGCAGCCTGAGATCTGATCTGATCTGATCTGATCTATGCAAATATCCATGCAGGGTTATGCACACATGCATACTTATAAAGGATCCCTTTAGCTTACATTTACTGACACACTCACAAATAAAACTACTTTCTCAGCTGAGGCCAGTGAGAAATGTCACTGAAAATAAATAAACTACTGATGTTAGCAAAGCAAAGAAAGTGCTCATAGTATATTCTTAGTTTAGGTTCTAGTGCAGCACAAAAAATAAATAAGAAAATTATATATATATATTTTTTTTTCTTTTTTCTTTTTTAATCCAGCAGTTCCCAGCCCCCAGACTGGATAAAACAAGTGTCAAAAGTGAGAAACATAACTGTTCAGCTAAGTTGTTGCTGCTTTTTGGGGGGGAATTATTGAAGATTTTCACCTCTCTGGACCTCTATAAATTCTTCAGATGAAACAGGACGAGGAACAAAATCACTTTTGAGTACTATTTTCAATTATTCGATTAATGAATTCACCAATTTAGGTCATATTAAATTGCTCCAATGTGCCCTTGTTCCAGCTGCTCAAATTTGAAAGAAATGCCTCTGTTTTACATTAAATCTCTGGATGCATGTTTGTGCAGAAGGTTTGCTGTTGAGAGATAAAGTGTAGCAGACTTGGATGTGCTTCTCATTCTTGGAGCTCACCATTGCCTGTCGCTCAACATGCTTTCATTTTCCTTCCAGTGCTCTCTTCCTGGGAGAGAAGGAGGCTGGAAGGGGGGGGGGGGGGGGGGGGGGCTAAGGGGT
>VUQI01013415.1:2740-16480 GCA_015106735.1 Paratilapia polleni
GCGGGGGGTGTTGGAGAACATTATTGTTCAAATCCTCCTCTTCACTCTGTCTGTCTGTCTGTTTGTTTGTGATGGTGAAGACTGATGCAGGTACACATGAGGCTGGTTTACTTCTGTGGAGGACAAAGGAAAAAAGCTGATTGACCTTTGACCTGTGACTCCCTTGCAGCCAATTAGAGTGAGGTGGAGAGGGCAGCCTGCCGATCATAGTGATGGATTATTTGTGTATTTTCAGGCTGCAGAGAGAGCAGAGACACGCTGCTCTGAAATGGTTCTTTTCATACCTCAGGATGCTGAATAATCACTGGCTGTGTTTCCTGTGGAACAACTGCAGCTCCATTTTTTAACCTGTGCTCAGTGATATTTATTGGAATAAAGCAGCTGAACTGTATGTGAGCAGCTCCTGTCCTGCAGTGAGTCATTAATGTTCAGATAAACATCACCAGATCTCTGAGATGCTCAAGGAAACTAAAACCAGACAGATTCTCAGGCAGCTTCTGCACTGTGTGTTTCTCTGCTTTCTCAGTTGGTTTGTGGGTTTCATTCTGATGGACAGCAGGAGGAAGAAGCCATTCTGACTATGAAGGAACAAACTGGGACCAACATACCTGATGGCAGTTAAATTAACATCAAACTCATCAAATCTGCCAACGTCCTCAGAAGAAAACATTTCATCCAGACCTCAGAGTGCTCGGCCTTTAACGGCCCACGGTTGGTCCTGTGCCGGCTCAGTGTCGGCAGTGAACACGAGGTTTACACTGGACTCTGTAATAATGGAGAGTGGTGAGTTTTTCATCAGCTCATAAATCTAAAGAGAAAAACAAAGACAGGAACACACACACAGCTCCGACTCCCTGTTAGCTCTGCAGGCAGCCATCAATCAAACACACTGACTGACAGCACACACACACAGTGGCAGCATCGATCTGAGCTGCTCCGGCTTCATTCTGTTCTGTGATTTAGGAGCAGAGTGAGACCTCCTGCCTCCTGCCTGTACCTCCTCTGACTGCTGATGGAGGAGCTGAGTGCAGCTCTGACACACTAAATACATCAACACACTCTGTGTGTGTGTTTCACATCTGTTCACAGCGTCAGTCTGTGGGGACCGAGTGCCCGTCAGGTCACTCGTTAAATATGAGGGTGAAGACTCGGTCAGGGCTGAGTAAAGCAGGCCCATGACCCGAGGGGTCACAGATTCACTCACGTGTTTTTATTCATACTTCTCATTTGGCAGCTGTGTTTGTTTTAAACATGCAGCATGAAGCTCAGTCATTGGCGGTGCTGGCTAACGTGTAACCTACACTGCAGCCCACGGGCTCACCGTGTCCCCGACACGCTTCAGACATAAGTCCCTCTCAGTGTGGACATGAAGCTTTAATCAGGACTGTTTCACAGCGAATAATCCAAGCCACGCAGCAACATGTTAATGACTGACCTCGAGCTGTGGATGGATCATCTCAGACCTTCTCTGGGCTGAAGTTTGGTCCATTTTCAGTATCTTCTTCCTGTCATGTGATGGTGTTTGTCTCTGCCCATCAGGGACCCTCAACATGAAATTTTACTGAGAGCAGTTTAACAGTTTAACCCTCAGCTTCCTGTGCTGATGTGTTTGTATTAGCCTACCCATAGCTCTGTAGCTAGCCACCATGTGTTTATGATGTTGGTTATATTGTCCAGAGGGCCTGCAAACTGCTGTGCAGGCTGCTGATGTTTCAGAGCTGCAGCGCTGCCATCTTTCTGTTTCCAGGTGGAAGAATCACACAAACAGAAAAAATGAGCAAAGTGAAGCAGGTTTCCTGAGAAGCTGCACGTGGGTCTCAGATATAAACTTTCTTTACGTCTTTCCTTTTCTTTACAGTCAGGAGTTCACGCCGTGAGTCTGCTGTGTGATATCACAGCGCTCCACAAACAGGAAGCTCGTCAGCAGCCAGAGTTTAATGAAAAATGAGGAGACTCCAGACGTGTCAGCTCCTTTAACCTCCGACAGCGTGAGTGTGAAGCTGCAGTAAAACTCAGACTGAGGCACTTTGGCAAACACTGGATCCAGATCCATTAGACTAATGAGGGCCAGCGTGAGGAGACCTGCAGCCGAGTCCAGACCTGCTGATGGGCAGACGGACACTGCACAGCTTCACATCACACTCAGGCTGAAGATCAGCATCCTGAATGTGAAGCAGGTTCAACAGATCCAGGACATCTTCTTTATCTTCACACTCAGACTGCAGCTCATCAGGAAACGTGTCACATCTAAAAACTAGAAACCTTTTTACTTCCTGAAGCTTTTGCCCTGAGATGGTGTGTTTGTGTAGATTGTCTGGAGCAGGATAAGTTAAAGCTGAGGTTTTCCTGCTTCGTGCTGCAGGTCTTTGCTGTGTCAGTCTGATTCTCAGCTGGTTTTACTGCTCGGACAGGAGAAAAGAGTTCGAGCTGCAGGTTTATCACAGACTAAAACATTTGTTTTGATCTGAGTGTTTCAGGACCGACACGCTTTATTTTACAGCTCAGTTATTTTCCTGTTATTTTATCCTTCTGCTGCACTTTACACTGCAGCTGCTTTCCATGAAGAACATCTGAAGCTCAGAGATCATGTTTGTGCTGTTAAACTGACTCGTGTCGTGTAGCACAATGACTGAAACAATTGGAAAGTCTGCAGAATAAAAACTTTTACTTTTTAGATTCAAATTTACACTGGAACTATATGACGAGCTTGGAGAAAACATGAGCTGTTTTTACACATAAACTCCTGAAAATGTGGAATATTTTCCAGTTTCTAACACGTAGCTCACAGCAGGAAATAGTCTGATTCAGACACGCTGCAGGAAATACTTGGTGTGGTTTAGAGGAGGCAGAACACACGAAGACCTCTCCCTCGCTGTGACTTTTAGCTGCTCTGTTCTCACATGGGCTCAATCAGACATCACACAGACTGTGCAGTACAGAGCTGCAGGTTAAAGACATCACACCTGCGCACCGCTGTCAGGTGTGAAAACAGATTTTATTTAAGCTTCAGTTGGTGTGCATGTCTCTTCTGAGAGCCTAAGAGGGAAAACTTTGCAACATTTCACCAAAAGAAAAAAGAAAAAAAATCACTAATGAAGATATCAGAAGATGTTCTTCCTCTTGCATCAATGATTGGACCGCTCAGATTCACCTGCTGACCCAAAGCAGGGACCTGCCCGTAGATTGGGAACCACTGATGTGAAGTACCTGCAGGGTAACTCCACCTGCAGCTGCTGCAGCAGGGAAACTCTGCAGAGGCTAAATGTGCTAAAACATTTGGAAGTGCCAAAAACTAAAAGAGAAACTCTGTTTCTGATGTGCACAATAAAAACTGTTTG
The DNA here is from genome assembly GCA_015106735.1 of Paratilapia polleni. NCBI lineage: Eukaryota > Metazoa > Chordata > Actinopteri > Cichliformes > Cichlidae > Paratilapia > Paratilapia polleni. Next base: position 6,079 of record VUQI01013415.1, read on the forward strand.
GGTGACTTCAGAGGTCATTAAGAGCCAAAGCAGCTGAACCAATCAGTGAGCTGAAACCCCTTCTGTTACTTTTACTTTCATTTCAAAGTATTTGTACTTTGTGTTAGAGGTACTTTTACACTCAGTGTTTTATTTTTAATTTAGCCCACATGAGGAAGCACGGGCTGGTTTCTCTGTGTGAGGCTGTTTCCTGCTCAGTTTGACAGGAAGTTTTTTATTTTTTAAATAAATGAGAAGCAGCTGCAGCTCAAACTTCTCTTCAGCAGCGGATGGATTCATGTGACTCCTGCTGACTGAGGAAAAACACAAAGACCTCCTGCGCGCTCCCTGCGGTGCCTAAAACAACCTCCTCCATCTGACGGGGGCGCGCGGACCTGCCTGCTGTCACCGCCCGGGGCTGATTACACAAACACACCCTGACACACGATCCGCGTGTCAGGGCGCGAGGACAGTGTGACGGTGCGTAACGCGCCGGAGTCTCTCCATCTGATCCGCGGGGTTTCTCCACGACACGCCCCCACCCAGAGAGAGAGCGAGAGAGAAAGAGAGACAGAGAGGGGGAGTAACGTGGCTTTCCGCTTCTCTCTCCAGCTGCACCTGTGTGAGCGGAGAACGAGCCGCTTCCAGCCCAGCATCGAGTCTGTCCTCCGCGCTTCTCTCCGGATCTCGTCCCGTTCACTCTGACCTCTCCGCGGGAATCTCGCGCGGGGCAGCGAGCTGCTTACTGCGGGATCATCGGGAACCTCGAGCGGGTAAACCCGGGGCAGAGCATGCCTGCGGCGGCTCCGTGCCAGCTCCGTGTCCGGGCGTGGAGCCGCTGAACTTGTTGCTGCGGGGACGGACAGCGGATTTATTCTGAAGGATTTTAACAGAAAAGTGAAGCTCTGAGAGTTTTTGAGTTTGTTTGAAGCTGAACAGTCACTGTGCGCCTCCAGCTGAGAACACCCAGCACATGTGGATTTGTTGTTTCTGATTCCTGACGCATCGGTTTGGTGCGTAAAATCCCTTTTCTTCTTCTGGATAAACTGGGTTCTTCAGCTGCCTCCCATCTCCCCCCGAATGTTCTCTCGTGGCTCCGCTGCTGCCTGAACCTCCCTCTCTCGAGCCTCCGCAGAGCTCCAGGAGCAGCATGGCAGCAGGAGTGGCCGCCTGGCTGCCGTTCGCCCGCGCGGCGGCCATCGGCTGGATGCCTGTGGCCAGCGCGCCCATGCCCGTGCCCCCGAAGGAGAAGCAGCGCGGGAAGGACGGGCTAATCGTGCTCAACGTGAGCGGCACAAGGTTCCAAACGTGGCGGGACACGCTGGAGCGCTACCCGGACACCCTGCTGGGCAGCACGGAGCGGGACTTCTTCTTCCACGAGGAGACCAAGGAGTACTTCTTCGACCGCGACCCGGACATCTTCCGCCACATCCTGAACTTCTACCGCACCGGGAAGCTGCACTACCCGCGGCAGGAGTGCATCGCCGCGTACGATGAGGAGCTGGCGTTCTTCGGCATCATCCCGGAAATCATCGGGGACTGCTGCTATGAGGACTACAAGGACCGGCGGCGCGAGAACCAGGAGCGCATCCAGGACGACGAGGAGATCGAGCAGTCCAACGACCTGGTTTCCGGGGACATGAGCTTCCGGGAGAGCATGTGGCGCGCCTTCGAGAACCCGCATACCTCCACCATGGCGTTGGTCTTCTACTACGTCACCGGTTTCTTCATCGCGGTGTCGGTGCTCGCCAATGTTGTGGAGACGGTCCCATGTGGCAGCGCGCCAAACCGCGTCAAGGTGATGTCATGCGGTGAACGGTACGCGCTGGCCTTCTTCTGCCTGGACACCGCGTGCGTCATGATTTTCACAGTGGAGTACCTGCTCCGCCTGCTGGTTGCCCCGAGCCGCTACAAGTTTGTGAAGAGCGTGATGAGCATCATCGATGTGGTGGCCATCATGCCGTACTACATCGGCCTTGTCATGACTGACAACGAGGATGTGAGCGGCGCTTTCGTCACACTGCGTGTCTTCAGGGTGTTTCGGATTTTCAAATTCTCACGGCACTCGGCGGGACTTCGCATCCTGGGCTACACGCTGAAGAGCTGCGCCTCGGAGCTCGGCTTCCTGCTGTTCTCCCTCACCATGGCCATCATCATCTTCGCCACCGTCATGTTCTACGCTGAGAAGGGGACCTCTGGGAGCAAGTTCACCAGCATCCCCGCTGCCTTCTGGTACACCATCGTCACCATGACGACACTGGGGTAGGTGATGCTGACTCTGTGTGTTTGTGTATGAAGTGGGCGGAGCTTCAGGCCCAAAAATAGGCGGGGCTGAGAGTTTGTTGGAAGGTTTGAGGGTTTTAAACCAATCAGCAGAGGGACCTTGTTTCCTGTCAGACTGCAGACACATAAAGCTGATTTAAACCTTTGATTCTGGACGTCGTTTCACACGTTTCTGTCAGTTTTCTGCTGTTTCGCTGTCCGTGGGGCTGAACCGGAGCAGCGTTTGGTTCAACAAAACGAAAACTTGAGTCTCTGCAGTCACATGACCCTCGTGGCTCTTCTGTCAGCTGGTTCATGTTTCTGAGCTCACAGAATCAAAAGTGGAGGTTTGGATTCTGGCGCGTTTGGATCAGGAAACCAAACACTAAAACTAAAACACATGAAACAGGCACTCATTAGCGTTAGTTCGTTAGTCTGGCTGGGTTTACGTCCTCATGGTCTGAGAATAAAGACGCGTTCGGACTTTGTTGGAACCAAAGAGTGAAGATGAGGAGATTTTGTACTGTAGATGGTTTCAGATGATATTAGAATAAATCCAGAGAAATGAGAGTGCATCTCACTGTTGGGATTCATTTTTCAGACATTACTTTTTTAGAAAGATAAAATCCACATTTTGCAGGTTTGGATCATTTCTGGTTTACCTGTATATCCGTGATGGACGTCACTGCGAGCCACTGAGCTGCTGTTTCGACGTAACGCCTCTCTGATGACGGTGCAGAGCTGCGACAGGTGGATGTTTGGAAGGAGCAGAAATCTTTTCTTTGCATGTTTCTCCTCTGTACAGCAGCTTCTCATCTTGTGGCATCAGGCATGTTTCACCACTCCACGCCTGCTTGTTAGCGGTGTTCTGTTATGGTGACAAAAAGCTTCTCGTAGGTGCTTTACCGCCACCTTCAGGCACTGTCAAAAACATGAGAAAATATATATTTTAGGCCAAGAAATACTTAAATAAACTATTTGATTTTCTTATAAATTGCTGATGATTGAATATTTGAAGCTCATAACCATCCCTGGGGTATCAGATTTAAAAAACTGCCTCGTACCAACAATGATTAGGGAGAAACTTTGAGTTCAGATCGCTCCGAGTAAAAACGGCACACACACACATTGATTTGTGGCTGTAGCTGTAACTTCAGGTGTGTTTTCAGGCTACAAAGGTGGTTCACATCTTACTGGGGCACATCGCCATGGTAACACAGCAGTTCATGAGCCTGGAGGTTTTTCCTGGGCTCTTTGAACCAGCTGAGAGTCAGAAGCAGCTGAGGGACAGAACGTAGGACCGGAGGGTCGTACTGAGGCTCGGCTGGAGGTGAAAGGGTTACCGGCTGTTAAATCTCCTTATCAGAGAGTCTGTCGTCCAGCAGGTCACCGGTGACCTGTGCTGCATTTGGTTACTGTTCGGCTGTTTTTACCCAACTTCCACCTGTTTGGAACAAAATGAAAAGAGAAAATCTGTGAGGCTGAAATGTGTGACATTCATCTGAAAGGTTAAAACAGACACAGCCTGGACAGGAGGTCAGAGGATGTGAACAGGTGAAGACTCTGCTTCCTGTTTCTGCAGGTGTGTTTTCAGTGACACTCAGGCCTCTTTAAAGTCACTGCAGACGTTCTGAGTCTTAACACGCCTCCTTCTCGTCCTCTGACGTGACTTTTAAATGGAGACGGGACCTGTCTGAGGACATGACACACGTACCTGCAAAAGCTCACCTGTGGTTCTTCTTTCAGGTGTTTACAGGCTGCAGCAGCATTCACTGTCACATGTTGAGCTCTGTGTGTGTGTGTGTGTGTGTGTGTCATGTTTCTGTTGGCACAGCGCCGTGACCCGACTCAACACAGCACAAACACACATGTATTATTCAGTCACGTGACCTGGTGCTGCTGTGTGAGGAGAGTCAGGCTCGATGCTGCGGACCAGCAGCGGTTTATTTATCGGCTCAGTGGAAGATATTAATGGTTAATCTTCAGTTTGTGAATTAATAAAAATGAAAGGAAAATCTTTAACAGCAGAAAATGTTTCTCCATAAAAACATAAATGTGGAAAAATGTTCCCTCACTCAGTCGCGTTATTTATTTATACCGATAAGATCTCCATAATTCAGATGAAAGTGCTGATGTGGAGTTTCAGCGCCTCAAACGGCTTCAGACTTATTAATATTTTCAGGAAATTACAGACAGACTCTCGGTGAAAGCTGCAGGGATAAAAACCGCCATACACATCATATTTCAGCTGGATTTAAGCGGTGACACGACCTCCTCCTGAGGGATCCTGGTGGCTCAGTATTTGGGCTCCTGGAGCTTCATCCTGTTGAAGCGATGAGATGAGAATGGAGACTGCAGCTGTGTGGTTCGTGGACAGAACGGCAGCAGAAATGGACATAGAGGACGGTGGAGTCCAGCTCGCTGTGCCGGCTTCATGTGTTGCAGGTTACTGAATGACATAACAGACTTTTGTGTAATTGTAACCTGGATGGCGGCGGTCGTTCTCTGATACCGATCCTCATCTCTGGTTATTTTCAGCTTCACGTTAATAAACACATGATCAGTTTCCTGCTCCGTGTGTGGCCACGCGGCTCCGTGACATGTGATTCACTTCATACCTGAGACCTTTGAGCCCACACAGAAACTGGACCAACAGAAGCATGAACCATCTCATCAGTCAGGTGTCCAGGTTCTGTTGTTTCCTGTGTGTTTGGGCCCTTAAAGTCTGCTCTTTCATCTTCATCTTCACGTCTTCATTTCAGGTCCTCTGTGGTGGTGTACACACACAAAGATACAAAGATTATGTTGCTGTCCAAATACTTGTTGGTGGTTGGTCAGGTGGAGCAGCTCCAGCTCCTTAACGTGACCTTCACCACATGACTAAACTGACTCTGAGGGAAATATTTCCTCCTGGATGATGTTCCATGTGATGTTTCATAAATCTGTTTCAACAAGTCTTTGCCTTCTTGCTTTCCTTCCACCTCTGCTTTTCAGTCCCAAATTATCTGTCAGACAGGGAGGAACTCATCGGCCTGCGAACACACAGAAATGAAATGAAATGTGGTTAACACCGTGAAAGGGTCAGTTTGAACCCAAACCATCATCTGCTGGTGAACCTAAAGAAGTCATTTTTGTGTTTTTTTTATATCAAAACAATGACTTATTAAAAAATAATCTTTAAAAAAAATAAAGCAGAACTAAGTGAAGCAATGTAAGGTGAACCCTCATCTCCTGGATAAAAGTCTTGGGACCTGAGACTTTAACTGTAAGGTCTTTTGTTGGAGGGAAAACTCCAAACTGAATGAAGTTTAAAGCAGTTTAGTTGTAAGGGTTTCCTCACCTGCACCGGTAGCTGGACATATGCAGACCCTCATCCTGAAACAAGATGAATAGTTTTTGTCTTTTAAAGGATCCCTTACTTCAAAGCCCACTTTCTTCTGATTGGCCCCCTTCAGGAAGCCTGCTGAGGGGCGGCACTGAGTGTTTGTGAGCGTTACTGTTTTGTAAATGTGTTTTGTCTGTAGCAGAAGTAAATGGAGTAGCGTGAGGTGTGTACGTTCATCATTATTTGACACTTTGGCTCTGCAGTGGTTCATCTTTGGTTAATCTGAACATCCAACACGTGACAGAAAAAATGACAGAAAGTCAGGAGAAGCAGAGCAGGTCTCTGTTAATGTCCTCAGCTGCAAACACAGATTCAAATAAGACATTTCAGCTAATCAGTTGTTGAGCCCAGGCAGCAGAGTGCACGATGGCTTCAGGCTCATCAGAACTGATCAGAACCAGCAGACAGCAGCCTTTCTCTCATCGGGGTCTTTGTTCTGCCTCAGCTGCAGTCAGCGGGGGACTTCCTGTGTTCCTTTCAGGGTGTTTCGTGCAGTAAGCTGTGGATCAAAAAGGTGATCACAGGGCGGTAAATCGATCCCAGACAACGGGCCTGGATGCAGGTTTGAAACGGAGACTGCACGCTGCTCTTATTGACGTTCACAGTCAGACTGTCGGTTTCACTCCAGACTCCTTCACGGCTGTTTTTACTGCCACAGTTTCCTTCCTGCTCTGCGGCTTCCATCCCGGCTGTCTCTTCTTCTTCTCCTCTCTCTGTGGGATGATACGCCGTTAATGCTGCTAATTAAATTAATGCATTAGGCGCTCTGAACACACACACAGTGATTATTCTTAATGGGCTCTGTAATGAAGCCACCTAGAGGAGCAGCCAGGCAGAAAAGATGGTTTGTGTCGTAAGAAGAGAGTTCAACTCGTCCCAAAATGCTGCTCCTGTGTAATCTGGAAATGACCACTTTAATGACACTCTGAGGCTGGGGGGTGATTATTTTGGATGACAGACAATTAGAGCAGAGAAGAAGAAGAGGAGGCTGATGAAGAGGCTTATTAGGTGAAGTGGTGGGATTTGCATTTTAGTGGTGATGAGGCTTTTCCCAGAAACTGCAGGAGCTGCAGTGAAGAGGAAAGAGCTTCTTTGTTATGACTTGCATGAATTCATTTCCTGTTCTGTTGATCATTAGTGTCATTTAAACGACTTCCAGGTCCTCTGGAGGATTCGGGGTTTCAGGTTCATGTGGCTCTTTGTTCTGGTCTGGGAAGGAAATGCTCGTGTGTTTGGGTTTTCCAGTTGGACTTTAATAGATGGATGCTCAGTTTGACGTCTGCACGCCGTCACATTCCAGTACAGTCATTTCATTCTTTAAATATATTTACAGAAGAGACATTTTGATCGATGCAGTTGGAGCTGAATGTGGTGCAGGCACCTGAACAGCTTTTTGTTTGGATGGGCATCTTTTTTACGGAGAATCAGTCCACCAGGAAGCACACTTCGCCAGCTGGCAGCCATCTTAGCAAAGCCTCTGGGCAGTTATTTTCAGGCTTTTATCTAAATCAGTGGAGCGAGAGCCTTCAGATGTGCATGTACAGAATCAGCAGTCCAATCTGATACAAATGCTCCAAAGGTTTGATGCCTCTGTCCTAAAATAAGGTGTAAAAGTGTTCGTTTCCTGCAGGTTTTTCTGCTGCTGCACATACAGACCTCCGTCCACACGGCTCAAACTCTCCTCAGTCTGTTACTGTGTTACTCTGCAGCAACACCATTGGCTCATATGTTTCACAGTACAGTGTTGATTGGCTCTCTGTGGTCTTCTTCTTATAAACCACCCCTGGTGTTACCATCTGATGCAGCTTTGTGCTCATACTTCACCTCCATCACCTCCATCCAAAGGTCATTCCCTGTAGACAGCGTTCATGTCTCAGGTTTCCCTCCTCTGTACCTGTGTGCCCCTCACCTGTGTGTAATCTGCTGCCAATCAAAGCCTCCTGGTGCCCTACGTTTGGGTCTTCTCCTCTGTGACCCTGTGAGATAGCTCATCACTGGACATTTTTCATCATATCTTCACAAATACATCTCAAACTGGAAAAAGAAAAACTGGCGGACATGCCGCTGATAACATTAACACGACAAACTAATCTGGATCCAGATCTCCTTTGAGACGCAGGGACTGTGAGTTTAACGGGTTGATTAGGTTTCTGCTCCTGTTTCCATCTGATTTTACTCTCTGCTGTTTAACACAGCGTTACCTCTCCTGTAAACGTCACAGCACCATGGCTAATGACTCCCGCTCAAGACACATGGACACACAAATGACTTCATTCACCATTTAATCCACAGCTTTCTTTTTAAAAAAGTAAATTTTCTTGTTTTCCAGCAAACTGAAACCTGAAACTCTTTAAAATTTGACATTTAGTGGTTCTCATACTTCCTCTCCACCAGGTATTTAAAGTGCTGAGAGCTGCTGTCAGCTGGAACAGAAACAGAAGATGTTTTGTAATCAGCTGCAGACCTTCTGATCTTCTCCTTCATGTGTTAGTATTGTATGAGCGGCTGATGATGCGACGGAGACGCTGGTTTGGGTTCACGAGCAGCTTGTTGTTTGAAAGAGAACAAACTGCAGTCTGACACCATCTGTTCTGCTCTCTGAGCAGGTTGTACTGAATCTGTTTCTCACTCAGGCTGACTCACATACGATGAAGTCTCAGTGCTATGATGATGGTGATGATGATGGGATCTGATTCAGGGCTGTCATACAGTAATGAGAATATCACCATATACATAGAAAAAATGAAAGAACCTTAACTTTTCTGCATGTTTTGGTGGATCATGATGTTTGATGTGGGGGTAATGTGAACCAAGTGGGTGTAGGGTGGAGGTTACACCTGAAATATCCAATGAGAGTTAACATTAGAAGCTGCCAGCACCAACAAAGTGTAGAAAGGACATAAAAGACTCTGTCTTGTCTTTGTTAAGTTAAATAAAAAGTGACTTGGCTGAACAAATGTCTCAGAACATACTGTGGACACACCTGTGAGTCAGTGCCCAGGGCACAGCAGCACATCGCTGCCTGTGTGGATGTCTGTGTACCTAATTTAATGACACTGAGCTCCAGCTGCCTCCTCAGAGTTTCCACAGGTTCAGACAGGTGTGTTAATCATCAATAAATCTGCAAATATGTTACTGCCAAACACTGATCAATAATCAGCTGCCTCTGCAGTCAGGCTCTCCTCCTCCTCCTCCTCCTCCTCCTCCTCCTCCTCCTCCATGTTGTTCTGCAGCTCGGGGTCCTGGTTCTGCTCATGAACTGGTTCTCCACCTGCTGCAGGTTCTGATCTGAGTGACCCTCCAGAACTGAACCAGGACCAGCTGCAATCCAGCATGGAGGAGGAGGAGTCTGACCGCGGGAGGAGAGCTTTCAAAATAAGAGTGGGGAGGTCATGGATGGTGTTGTTCTCTTAGAGGATAATAAATTTAAAAACTGCTGAAGTGTGTTGCTCCCCGGATGGGGAGCACGGCTCAGGAGACTCCAAGTATGATCCCAGAGAGGAAGGAGGAAGCTGCAGGAAGAACAGAAAACAAATGGGTGATGAAGTCCTCACAGCCCGCCCGCCTCAGCGCGCCTCTCAGCAACATAACAGCATGACCTGACCTGTATGAGGGACTCTGACTGAGCAGGTCTGCTGCAGGAAGGCAGCTGTCCCAGTGTAAGTGAAGACGCTGCAGAAACAGGAAGGTGAATCCTGTTAGCCAGCCCAGCTCGGTCTCGTCCTCTGGGCGTCATTTTGTGCTGTTTTGTCAAACCGCTGGCTCGTTTACACACAAGGTGTCCTTTGGCACCTGTGCCTTGCAGTGAAGATATGATCCTTCACTCCCCAGCTGTCAGAGTGCAGGCTCACACTCACCCAAACCACCTTTTCTTGAACCTAACCAAGTAGTTTTTAGTAGTTTTTAATGCATAGATCCAACCAGTGAGTGAAAGCTACAGTAAAAAGCGAGTGTTGTGCGAGTTAAACCGTTACAGCGACTGGAGCTTCCTAACGTGGAGTGTGTAGGCCTGTTAAAGGTCACCGATATCTCGTGTTTTTATGATTCTCACAGATCATGCAAACATGAAGTCCTAAACAACAGTAACCCAAAGTTCTGCATGTGGACCTTTGGTGCCCTCCCACTGAGACCTGTAAACTATGTGTGAGATATGGGTACACCGTCCTGCTGTTGTCGGGCAGATTTTAGAGGAGCGGGCGTTCAGCCCTTTTAAAATCTTGTCTCTGGCTCAGGTGAACGCCTTCAGAACGTACCTCCTTACACTTAAAGAAAGAGGAGAAACAATCAAACATGCATTTATTGCTACACTGCAGTCAGTACTCTGACTGGTGTCTGACTGGACCTCCGTTATATGCAGAAACTGTCCAAGTTTTCCCATCACGCTGTGACCAGTTTAAACTGGACAGATAATCTTAATGTTGCTCATTTTTAAACCTCGTGTTTTGATGAGCGGCGGTGATCTGACTGTGAAGCTCAGCTCGTCCTTTCTGCTGATTTCTGACACGAGTGGACTCGACTGAGGCTCCGACTTTCTTCAGCTGCAGGATCAGAGGCTGCTTCCTCTTCCTCCTCCATCCTTCACTCTCTCAGGAGGGTTGACTCCCTCCTCACCTCCCCCCTCTCCTCACTCCTTTGTGACGAGTCAGCCAAAACCAAATGGAAAACAATTTAGCCGCGTCGCGGCTTCGCCTTTTAGACACCAGAAATGAAATAATAGGCAGAGTGTCGGGGCTCATTGATCCGGAGCTGGCTGTGAATATCAATGACGGAGAGATA
>VUQI01013424.1:7551-22178 GCA_015106735.1 Paratilapia polleni
AGCAGCATGCAGAGATACAAAATACTATTCTGTACAACAACAAATGAAACAAACCGAACTACACAGGGTTGTAAAGCATTTGTCATCAGCTTTTAAAATTATATTGTTCAATATCCAAGACAAGGTTCAATAATAAAACAAATGATGCATTTTAGCTGCACCTTGAGTGTCAAGAAAGTAAAGAAGAAAAAAACACCCCTCATTTCTTTATATTTTGCTTCCAAGGAGCCAGACTTTCTTGTAATTTTTTTAAGTGGTATTGAGCAACATTTCTTCAGGCTTTCTGAAGGTCTCTCAAAGTTTTTCTTTGGACATTGGCTGCTTTTTCACACATTTTCAGTGCAGCCCTTGTACCTGACCATTATCAGAGGAATTTCATTTATTTGTTAAGCCACTTAACACTGACTGAATACTGAATCATTCAAGCATACAAAAGGCACCTAACTCAAGGGATGAACCAGTGTTGTGTCAACACATAAAAGACACAACTTAGCAAAGAACCAATTTTAAATTGTATCTGTAGGCACTTTGTTACTAGCAGTTCCTATTTCTTTAGTTGAATCTATGAAAAATGCAAAGACAACACAGTTTGACAGGAATAAAAAGAGTATTTTTGCACCAACAAGGTGAGTCCAAAGAGCTATTAGCTGAAAACTTCTAATATCTCAGCATGATGTGCAGTATGTCCTTAAAAAAATCTGAGGAAACTGGACAAGTGGAGGACTAAAGAAGAAGTGGCAGGCCTAAAAAAAACTATCTACAGCAGATGAACAGTATGTGAAAGTCATGTCCTTAAAAATAGGGAAAAACATCCAGCAGACCTGACACAGGACCTGAGACATGCATCTGGCCCTTCAGCTGTTCACTGAAGCCTCATCAGAAATGTTCTCAGTAGAAGCATGGCTGTCAAGAAGCCATTCTTAAAGTAGGAAAACAGGGAGAAACGGCTGAGGTATGCCACATTACACAAGAACTGGACTGAAAATCAGTAGCAACAGGTCTTATGGAGAGATGAATCCACATTAGAAATTTTTGGTTCAAATTGTCATCAGTATGTACAGAGGAGGTCAGGAGAAGGTGTCTACAGCTTTATGTAAAACATGTTGGAGGATCTGACAGTACTTTTCTGAACACAGAAAAGTACTGTCAGATTTTTATCCATCATGCAGTAACATCTGGAAAGTGTCTGACTGGCAACACTTCATTTTTCAGCATGACAATGATCCCAAACACCCTGCCAATGCAGCAAAAGTATACCTGGATAGAAAAACACACAGTGGAACACTATCAGTCATAGATTGGCCTCCTCAGAGCCCAGATCTCGATATTATTGAAGCAGTGTGGGATCATCTTGACAGAGAACAAAACAAAAGGCAGCCAACATCCAAAGAAGAGCTTTGAATGTCCTTCAAGAAGCCTGGAGAACTATTCCTGAAGACTACTTAAAGAAATTAAAAGAAAGCTTGTCTGAGAGACTTCAGGCTGTGTTGAAGAATAAAGGTGGTCATACCAAATATTGACTTTCAAGCTCATTAGAATTGTACAAACTCTGTGTATGCCTCATGTACTGTATTTCCATGTATGTTTGCACATTTCAGTAAATTGCTGCACCCAGTTCCCATTTTTCTAGCAAAATATAAAGAAATGAGGGGTGGCTCAGGACATTTGCACAGTACCATACAAAACTCTATTATAGTGTACTTAAAGTGTGAACACAATTTGAGTCCAGTGCAGGAATGGTGGACCCCACCACTGCAAAAAAATCTGCTAAGAGATGTAATGAATGTCTGTCAGTATATTTTGGTTATTCATAAAATATCAGTAGCTGAATGTTTAGTGTTTTAACAAATATTTAAAAAGAACTTTATTCATATAAATTATAGCTGGTATTTTGTCAGACATTCATTACTAGTGACACATCTTTCACAGGAGGAGTTATTGTTGTTGTGGACTGTACACTATAATGTGTTATAATGTTATAACTTATAAATCATTTATTAATCATTTTATAGTCATTTAAAAGGATGTGGGATAAAATAATAAGATAATGAAAATAATTAGGGAAGGTCCTCAGTTGTGAAATAAAACTGCAGAGCTGATATTTTTCCACCTCTAAGTATTTGAATTCCCCATTTTTCTGTTCTCACTGAAATTTCTGTTCTCATCTTTCAACAAGTGCTTTCACCTCCAAGCTTCAAAACTCGCTCCCTGTTTGGAGAAGTTCTACTAATACAGTCACGATTCACGCCAGAACTGAGAGTGTACACTGGCACGCACGCTTGTATAACCACACACAAAAACAGGTGCAGTTTTGGACCTCGCAAATCTCTCCTGATAACTTCAAACTATTTCACAGATGAGGACCTCATTATGGCAGCAGAGGTAACAGCTGCTCAAACAGCTGATTAAATTCCAGGGTGGCTCTGCAGTGCTGGGACTGAACAGGTCATGTTGTTGTTAAATGTGGGAGAAAGTGATCACGAGGGCGGTGACAGCCAGAGTCAGCCTTAAATAATTTGCAGGGAATCGAGCACAAGAACACGAGGAAGCAGCAGGATGAGAGTGAATTGAGGGTGATGATGAATCAATCATCTTCAAAATGAAATCTAAATGATTTGTAGATGTGTGTAGCGATGCATGCTTTATCTGCAAAGGCAGGAAATAAAATAAAAGCTCCTCTAATGGGACTCAGTTGTTTGTGCACTCTAGGAGAAGTCAAGTCATTGGGAGTATTTGTCCTTGTAGGCTGTTTCCTTCTAAGGGGTTCCTTTGGTTGTGTTTTTCATCCATCCTCGGTGTGAATATGGCAAAAGCTAGAGCGCTAAGAGGCAGGAGGTCACTGCGAAAACATGAGAAGACTCTGCTGACACAAAGTAATGCGGTGGAAATGCTTTTATTGTATTATTCTACGCCCGGAAACATGATTTATTATTAATAAGGGACAGCTGGGGCAGCATGGATGGCTCTTAGCATGTTTTCTCAGGGGTGTCTGAGGATATGGGAGTGTCAGTGGGTGCTGGGTGGGGGGAGCTGTGGGCCTTCAGTGAATTATCTCCTAAGTGTCTGCAGTGAAGGACAAGCAGGTTAGCTCACAACACCACTAACAAAGGATGATGGGTAAAATTTCCTTCCATAGTCCAGAGGCTGTGATTGATCGCAATGCTTGCCCTATAGCGGATCTATCCAGGGTAGGCCAGTGCTGTTACAAGCCTGAATAGGAAAAAGTAGATTAAGATTAATTCTTGCTCTAAAGTGCAGGTAAATTAAAATAAATATTCACCCACAGTGGAAGAAATTGCAATACCTTGCAACAAGACCGTCAGGACAATTTATAATTTTTAGACTAACCCATAAACCTTGCAATAATCAGATGAGCTGCAGATAATGTGGAAAAATAAAGCACAAAGAAATGTGCTAATAAGAACCCTTACATCACTGCGAGACAAATGAAACTGCTTAAAACCAATATAATATAATAAAAAGGTACCTCAAAGTGTCCACATCTGTACTTGGATTCATTTTATATACTGTGTATATAAAATATACTGTCAGCTACTGTACATATTTATTTTAAAATATGTACAATAGCTGAAAACACCACAGTCAAGCTGGCAGCATAAGATGACTGAATTTTTAAAAAGTCTGTTTAATATTAAAGAGGTTACATGCATGTTAGATCCATAATTTCTTAGACAAAGACACACGTTTTGTAGTTTTCCACCTGCTCACCACCACTGTGGATTTTAAATCAAACAATCAAGATGCGATTGAAGTGCAGACTTTCAGCTTTAATTCAAGGGGTTTTACTAAAAATATTGCATTAACTATTGAGGAATTACAGCCATTTTTACAAAAGTGCCCCTCAGAATTAATTGGACAAATTAACATAATTTTACATATGAGGATTGTTTTTAATACTTGGAGGAAAATCCTTTGCAGTCAATGATTGTTTGAAGTCTAGAACCCATGGACATCACCAAATGCTGTTTCATCCTTTGAGATGCTCTGCCAGGCTTTTACTGCAGCCACCTGCAGTTGCTGCTTGTTTGTGGATCTCTCTGCATTCAGTTTTGTCTTCAGTAACTAAAAAGCATGCTCTTTTGGCTTGTGATCAGGTGACTGACTTGGCCATTGAAGAATATCGAATTTCTTTGTCTTGAGAAACTCTTGGGTTGCTTTTGCAGTATGCTTTGGGTCATTATCCATTTGCACTGTGAAGCACTGTCCAATCAGTTTTGCAGCATTTGGCTGAATCTGAGCAGAGAGTAGCCCTGTATACATCTTGATTGTTTGATTTAAAATCCACTGTGGTGGTGTACAGAGCCAAAAATATAATTTTATGCTTAGCTTATCATAAAAACAGAGGGAAACAGTCACCCTGGCTCTCTCCAGAGGTGACAGAAAACTACTGCTATACTATTTCAAATGGTACACTCATTCCAGGAAGTCACTGCTCCAGGCCAAGAAATATTCCAGCGTGTAAACCGCAACTTTTACACTTTGGTTTAAGTGAACCATAGAAAAAAGTGAACTTAAGAGGAGCTGGTGAGCAGGTTTTGTACAGAGCCAGGCTAGCTGTTTCCTGTATAAGGTAGGTTAGCTATCTTCTGGTTGTAACTTTACTGTACAGACCTATAGAAAAGGTATCAAGAGTATTTCCAAACACTCAAGAAGAGTTGAAAATGTCCAAAAAGAAGTTCAGAAATCTACCAGAATGAGGAAAATGCACTAAACGATGCATGTGCAGACATAATTGTTAAAGTCTTATTTAGTCATAAAGTATAACAGCTTTATCTAATGTGGCAGTGTTATTCTGTAAAGCTGCTGCAATTTTTCCTTCTTCCTGACTTCTCTCTGTGTTTCTCTGCAGTACTGGATAAATGAATACACTTCCAATCTGGGCATTGGTGTCTTCCACTCAGGCATTGAGATTTATGGGAGAGGTAAGAAGGGGGCTTCCTTTATGTCTGAAATCCCATTACACTTTGTGAGAATAACACTGGGGTACACTGGGACCCATACATCACCACTTGATTGTGAGATTTGTTGCTTTAAAAATGGAATAAGGAGTTGTGTTCCTAATAACATGACCCCATTTCTCTGGGTTGAGTCACCACTGACTCACTGTGTGTGTGTGTGTGTGTGTGGATTGAAAATAGAAGCAGAAACCAGCGTGAAACTAGATCACTGGGAATCCATTATGCCCTTGCAACTGGAAATATTGGTTCTCTGCACCGCGAAATATGATGATAATGAAAATATGGTCTTTACTGGGAGAGGAAATCACTCCTTTTATGGAATTTCCTTATAATAACCTAAGTTTGAATTAATGACCCATGAATGTAATATACTGCCAAGGACCTAACTCAGAAATTTTCCAAGTTTGATACTTTGGACCTAAAAATACAGCATAAAACACTCACATTTTGCTGCATTTAGTCCCTCTTTTGGTCAAAATCTGTTTGAGGTTATTAGGTGTAATTTAGTTAGCTTAGTTTTTGTTGAATAAATAATGACAGGGTGTAATATGTCATGTTTTGTTCTTCATCTGAGGTTGTATTTACCTAAGTTTAAGACCTGCTAAGGACTTGATCATTTTATATTATTTTCTGACATGTAAAACCTTAGAATTGATAGAGGATCTTTCTTTTTACCATGACTATAGCTAACTATGTATTTAAGCCTGATCACTGTTCTCCATAATATGGCTGTAAACACAGGACTACGAGGCTTGTAATTAACCAGGCCTAATGATTTAAGAACAGTGTGATTAATTGTGTTCTTCTGTGTAATTACAGCTGTTTGCTCTGTGCTTCCATTCAACCTTTGTGTTGCCTCTCTGTCCTTCGCCACACAGAATTTGCATATGGAGGTCATCCATACCCTTTCAGTGGCATCTTTGAAATCAACCCCGGCAATGCTGCTGAACTGGGAGACACATTCAAATTCAAGTGAGCGTGCTCCATTTTAGCATACAATGCACTGTGATGTTGTTAATGGTAGAGATAAGTGTGCTCATATAACTCTTTCTGCTTTTAAACAGGGAGGCCATTGTTTTGGGCACCACAGACTTCACAGAGGAGGACATAGATAAAATCATGGAGGAGCTCGGTAAAGAGTTCAAAGGGAACGCCTACCATCTAATGCACAAAAACTGCAACCACTTCTCCTCCTCACTGTCTGAGGTCAGTCTCATACAACTTTTGTTCCTCCAGGCCTGAGTAGCAGCTGTAAATAAGACAAAATAAAGACCCCATTATGTGAAAGTTACACACAGAGTTCAAGTTTATATGGTGGAAAAGTTTGTAAAAACACAGCTCTCCTCTGGATCAATTGCTGGGGAGTCCTTTCCAACTCCTTGTTTAGAAGTAAAATTTCCTCCATCCAGCTCTACTGACCCAAAGTAAGAATTAATTTATGATGATCCTAAAGGCTGCAATACAACAACGGATATTAGTAATGCAAACTGAACTATAGAGAACCTTAAACACACTTTGATCAATTAATATAGCTCATAATCTGGATTTAGAGAGCTTGTAGAAATCTACCTTCTTCATGCAAGGCAAGAACTTAACAAGAAGCTGATTTTTATTACAGCAGCATAATATTCATAGTTCAGCTGTGTGTTTAACAGGCTGTTGCTAAAAATTCTAAATATATCAATAGGTTATGGCATGAAATGGAAAATGCACTTATAATTACAACCCCAATTCCAAAAAAGTTGGGACGCTGTATAAAATGTTGAAAGACGAGGGGATGCTACACAGTGGTAAACACGGCCCTGTCCCAACTTTTTTCAGACTTGTTCCTGCCGTCAAATTCAAAATGAGCTCATATTTTTCCTTAAATAGTAAAATGTCTCAGTTTAAACATTTGATGTGTTTTCTGTGTTCGATTGTGAATTTGCAAATTTGCATTCTGTTTTTATTTACATTTTGCAAAGCATCACAACTTTTTTGGAATTGGGTTTTTAACATTTCCATGATGTGCATCACTGTCAGTTTTGTTGATTTCATGAATGGCCGGATGGTGCATCGCTATAAATTGTGGGATGACATTATCTCCTCTCCTTTCATAAAGGATGGTCTAATGTATCCTCTGCTAAAGAAGGAAAAAAGGAAGCACAGAAGCACCTTTTCTTTGTCTTTGGAGAATTCAAACAGTTCCTATTAAGGCTGCCATGCAGATACTTCCGGGTCACTTCTCTCACTTATGAACCTTCCTGAGGGAAAATGACTATTCACCCTGAAAGTTAAAGTTGTAAAATGTCTTCTGTGGCTCTGGAGGTGCATTCAGCATCAGACCACCACTTTCACTCAAAATGACGGATTGCCATAATATTTTTACAGAAATTCATGGTGGAAAGATGAATTCTAAAGGAGAAGAACAATGAAAGGACAACTTTTCAAATACAGATGAAACAACTGAATGTTTTGGGGTTTTTTTTACACCAAGTTAAAATGACTGCAAATATATGCAAAGTGTTTAATTTTGAGTTTTATTTCTAGTTAAATATAACTTAAATAAAGAAATGTAAGTTTTATGTAGCCATTACATTTTGTGCAATTTCCACTAATGTCTATGAGATTTTATGTGGTCTGCCAGAAAATAATAAACTGGTAAAAGGACAGTGTCAAGGTGTGTGGAGTTTAGGAGAGAGGACTCAAATGCATGACACTGGAGATAGAAATAACAATGAAAAAGCCTTTCAATTAAAGCAGAAAACAGGAGCCCAAGAACTAAAAACATCACAGACACTGTAACACAAAGACGGGACTATTTATACACAGAGGGCTAATTAGGGAATGACCAATGGTAGGGTAATGAGACACAGGTGCAAGCAATCACACGCACAGGTGAAGACAATCGAGAAAAATAAGGAAGAGACAGATGGGACGCAAAACTAACACAGGACACAAAAGAAACCAAACCTTCAAAGTAAAAACAGGAAGCAACCAAAAGGCAAATACTAAACACAGAGATAAGAGACTCACATTAACACGAAGACATAAAACAGAAGGATGAGACAATTAGGGAAACACTGAGGGAACTAAACACACGAGGAATAACAAACTCAAAGCAGAAATTGACCCTAAATAAAAACAAAGAATTCACAAGTAATACTAGAACAGTAAATCATAAACAGGTATCCACAACTCCATCAAAACCAGACAGTGACCAGAACTCAAATAATACAGGAAGAGTACAAAACGTACTAAGATAGCAATGAAATCATCACAGGATTGCAAAACAAAAACGTCTTCCTTGGAAAAAATTGGTAGTAAAGACAGAAATCAAAGACTTGATACGACGGGAAGGAATCAGACTCAATGTTAGAATAATAAAGAAATCAAAACAGGAATTCAAAACTCAACCTACCACTTGGGATAACAAGAAAGCCTAAAGAGAAACCCACATATCCACAAATAATTCAAAACCCCAAAACAGCAAAAACCTTAGGATTATGACAGACAGAAGGTCATCAGTTTTATTACGATACTACGATTGTTAGTCTTTTTCTAATTAAAGCTTTGTAAATCTCAGTACAGTAAACTCAAAAATCAAATCCTTATGGCTCAAACTCACATTGGATGTGTGTTTGTGTCACGAAATCACAAAGTTTTTACGCCACCAAAACACTGGTTTACAGTCCACTCTGAAAATCTGTGTCATGGATGAAAGGGCATTTGGAGAGGTAAGAACTTTTTCAAGCCCACCCTGACCTTCCTTCTCCTCTTACGCCATTGTGAGGTTGACATTTTCCGGTTTTGGCTAAAATTCCTTAAAAGCTATGGGATAAATTACAATGAAATATTGTACATATGTTCAGTCCAAAGACGTGCATGCAAGGTTAATGATTAATTCTAAACTGGCTGTGAATGTGAGGTGTATAAAGTGCTTAAAGTGCATAGAATAACTAAAGCACTGTATGAATGTGAGTGTCACTAAGACTAGAAATGCACTTTATATAAATGCCAGTCCAGTTCCATTTCATTCCACCCTCAGAATAAAATGGAACACAGTTGTAGTAAAATGTCCCTCTCCTAGTTTTATTTTTTTCTATCAGCCACTTTACTGGTGGTTTTCCAATAAAGGCCAAAATAAAAAAAATAAAAAAATGAAAAAACATCTTGTGGTGGTGTTACGTTACTTGGCCAAGTTGGATCTTGGGAATTGTAGGATACATACACACCGTAGAGTCTAAAAATCCAGATATGTCTGTCTCTGTGTCTGTTATTTTACCATAGATTTCTATTTGTGTCTTCATGGAGATGTGGTAGTAAATTGCTAGAATTTAACTTCATTATGCAGAAAGAAGAATATGCATCCTTATACACTTGCATATAAGGCAAAACCATTGAACACATTCACACAGCCATCCACAACCACATTTTCTTCTACTCAAATTCTATTTTTAAATGACTTATGCTTTAATACAACTAAAACAAAGACAGTATGTGGGATATAGCTCTTATCACAACTTATTCTATCTTTTTTCAGTTGCTGTGTGGGCGGGAAATCCCTCGCTGGGTCAACAGACTGGCATACTTCAGCTCCTGCATCCCTTTCCTGCAGAGCTGCCTACCCAAGGAGTGGTTAACCCCGGCCGCCCTGCAGAGCCACATCAGCCTCGGCCTCCACAAAGAGGAGCAGAACGAGTCGAGCGATGAGGACCCTTCGTCGCCATCTGGCGCTGCGGCCGCTGGCTCAGGCTCCTCCCACAGCTGTCGCCACACCAGGGTGTGAAGTGACCTCTGGACCTTCCTGCCACTGCTTCTCGTGGCATTAGTCGGCTTGAACAACCACCTGACCTCATACTGTTTGTCCTCTGCGTAAAGAGGCAGGAAAAGAAGAGTCTCCTCAACATGAAGAGAACTGCTGCCAGAGACTTCAGACCTACAGACCTTCAGAGACCCCGACTGTCCTTTAAACAGACGACAGCATGACGAGGGCAATATTTTCCCTGAGCCGTGAGCTCTGAAGTGTGTCTCAGACTTTGACAACAGCCACTTGTAGATCTGAAGTTTGTAGTACATTATTATTAGTCTTTTCCACAATCTTTGAAATCTTTGTCAGCCTTGTTCCCTGCCCTGCCTTCAGAGCTGCTTTTGTAGAATAACTAGATAGACACTGGATAGTGACATCACCAGGAAACTGCGAATCTGCTCAATTTCAACAAGTTCTCATTCAATAACCTCTATGTGGCCTTCGGTTGATATTGTTGATTCTGCTTTCTTTGTGTGGAGCTTTTCTTTGGCCATTTTAGAGGGTTAACGGGTTAAAAAAAAAAAGAAGATTTAATTGATCCTTGAGTTCAGTCTGACTGAGTGAAAGTATTGCATGTGGAAAGAAATTGACAAAACATCCAAGTGAACTAAGATACTTCTGATAATAAGTCTTTCTTCTATTTTTCCTTTTGTGAAAGAGATTATCTTCATTTGAGCTTATTTTAAACAGTGAATTGGCAGTTAGCTGCCAGTTCATAGATGGTTGAAAACAATCAAGGGCAAACAGTGCCGCTGTGCATACAGCCTCGGGCAGCCTAGTCACGATCTGTGAACATCTCAGAGACATCAACACAAAGAAAGTCAAGCTGCTACTCTGACAAATATTGACTTTGTGACCCAGTACACTTTTTGTCTATACTTTTATATCCAAGTGATCTTTATATATTATAAAGGTGCGTTAACTTCCATGATGGTAAATGTACATTTACACCCGCAGATTTCTCCTGGAAGTCGTCATTTTCACCATTTAACCCATTGAGACTGAGCTGCCATGAGAAAGAACAGCAGAAATTCAGTATTTTCCTCTAAATTACAGAGGTCCTTAAAGGTATACTTCTTTTGAAAAACTCCTATTGGCTCTCTTGCTTAGATTTAAATGAGAACATAAAGTCCATCTTCTGCCTGTACACTTAATATAAAGTTAGAGCCAGCAGGTAAACTTAGCTAAAGCTCACAGTTTAACACATTATATTGTGTTTGTTTAACCTGTACAGACTAAGGCATAAGAATGGAACATCTGTATTTTTATGGGAGTTTATGTGTCAATCTTTTTCTTGATTTGGACCAGTCGTAGAAAGACACCAGGAAGCTCCTGGTTGAAGCCCAATCATAAAAAAAGCGGTTTGTTGTTGCCCAGTGTTTCTTGTGAGCATTAAACAAGCCATATACAACATGTTAGAGGTGTTGGCAGGAAGATTATGTTACCTCTTGACAGAGCCATGCTGGTCCTTGTAACTAGTCTCCTGTTTTCTGCTAAGCTGAGCTAGACAGATTCTCCCATATTTATCCTACGGACATTAGACTGGTAATAATATCTCACCAATAATACTAATGAGCATATTTCCCAATGTAAAACTGTCCAACTAAGATTATATTTCTTTGATTTATTTCCCCAGTGATGTGTTTACAGAAAGCATTGTGAGAACAGGAAAATTTTGATGTCATAAAATTATTTCTAATAATTGCGGGTTTAGCGTACATGCCAGTAAAGGACCACATTAATGACTCTTGTACCCTGAATAAGAAACTGTTATAATGATGAAGATCTGCTTCTTTGCTTGAAGAGAACGAGGCCACGTGTTTGAATCTTTTCCCACCCCTCCTGCTATGGTGCGTTGAAGGACATCTTCCTTTTCTCAGGAAGGAAATCACATAACTTGTTGTAGTGATAGTCATCCCATTCATAAATGGGCTCAAAAGTGCAAATTAATTGGGGTTTTTTTTCTTCTTGTTCATAAATAAGCTACTATATCTCCCTATTTTTTTGGCATATTTTTACTTTTTAACGAGTGTATTGTGTTCAGATTTTTGGTTCATTTTGAGTTGACAGGGAGGGGGTGAGGAACTGTACAGTGATCAGTACTACATGCTCAAAAGTCTTCAGCACTTTCTACAGAGCAAACCAGACAGGTATTTTTTTCTATCGTACTGTGTCAACCTAAACCTTGTATTTCTTTTCCTAACCCAGGACAATTTTAACAATGATGATAGTGCTAGAATAAAGAGATGGAATACAAAGCGATGCTTGGCTTCCTCTGTTGTAGTCTAACATATGAGCATGGGTGGATGAGATACACTCACCTGCTGCTTTGTTAGGGACACCTATTCAGCTGCTTGCTAATGCAAATATCAAATCCTTGTTGATGCCAGAGGTCAGAGGAGAATGGCCAGACTGCTTTGAGCTGATAGGAAGGCAGCAGTAACTCAAATAACCACTCGTTACAACAAAGGTATGCATGCGAGCATCTCCGAACGCACAAACCTTGAAGGAGACGGGCTATAGCAGCAGAAGACCAAATGGGGTGCCACTCCTGTCAGCTAAGAACTGGAAACTGAGGCTACAGTTTGCATAGGCTCACCAAAATTGGACAATAGAAGATTGGAAAAACATTCCCTGTTCTGATTAGTCTCAATTTCTGCTGCGACATTTGGTTGGTATGGTCAGGATTTGGCATAAACAACATGAAAGCATTTTCTTGGCACACTTTGGGTCCCTTAGTACCAACTGAGCATTATTTAAACACTACAGCCTACCTGAGTATAGTTGCTGACCATGTCCATCCCTTTATGACCACAGTGGAACCACTGACTCTTCCAGTCACATCCCATGTCACAAAGTTCAGATCATATTAAATAGGTTTCTTGAACATCAGAACAGATATGGATGTCACTGTCAACCTCAAAAATACTACTGAATGTACTGCAGTTGATAACAAATATAATGTTAAAAAAATTGGAGATGAAGAGCAATATTTAAAAAGAAAAAAGCAATCAAAGAAAATATGAAAACAAGACTACTTAAAAACAACACCCCACCCCCAAAAGTGTGAAAGTATCATTCACACTTTTAGTATCCATCCATCCATCCATCCATTTTCTTCTGTTTATCCTATTCAGGGTCACGGGTGGGGGCTGGAGCCTATCCCAGCTGTCATAGGGCGAGAGGCGGGGTACACCCTGGACAGGTCGTCAGTCTGTCACTTTTAGTACAAAACATATAATTTAATCATCATTTGGATAAACAGTACTGTTCAAAAGTCTTGAGCCAACCCTCATTTATTTTGCTAGGAAAATGGGAAATAGGTGCAGCGATTTACTGAAACATGTGCAAGTATACATTACAGCATTGCCAGTGTGCTTGGGATCATTGTCATGATGAAAAATTAATTTGCTTCCAATCAGACTCTTTCCAGATGGAATTGCATGGTGGATTAAAATCTGATGGTACTTTTCTGTGTTCATAATTCCATCAGTTTTGATAAGCCATGATAGAGCCTCCACCGTGTTTTACAGAGGGCTACAGACACTCCCTGTTGTACCTGATCAAATTTAGATTCACTCCGTTGGACCTGTTGCCGCTGATTTTCAGTCCAGTTCTTGTGTAATTTGGCATACCTCAGCCTTTTCTCCCTGTTTCCCTTCCTTAAGAATGGCTTCTTGACAGCCACCCTTCCACTGAGACCATTTCTGATGAGGCTTCAGTGAACAGTAGATGAACTGAAGGGCCAGATGCATCTCTCAGGTCCTGTGTCAGATCTTTGCTGGGGTTATTTCTGCTGTAGATAGTTTTTTGGGACTGCCCCTTCTTTTATACTCCACTTGTACATTTTCCTCTGTGTTTTTAAGAACACACTGCACACCATGCTGAGATATGCCAAGTTTTCAGCTAATAACTCTTTGGGAATCACCTTGTTGGTGCAAAAATACTATTTTATTCCTGTCAAACTGTGTTATCTTTGGGATTTTTCGTAGATGCTACTAAAGAAATGGGAACAAATTATGCGTTTTTGTGACAGGCTGCTAGTAACAAAGTGCCTAAAGAGACACTTGAGCTTGAGATAAAAGATGCGGAAAATAGTTTTAATTTTCTTGAAAATTAACACTTCTTGTGATGGACTAATATACTAATTATAATAATTTAATATTAATACATCAAAATAGTGAAACAGCAGTAATTATACGAAACTTTGATTTAATTAGATTTGTCACGCAGAGCTCTGCATATTTAATATAGATGTGGATATGCGATGATCTGAGTTGCCAGATCAGTGCCTTAACCCCCTATTGAGTATTCCAAGACGTTACCCTTAGTATATTTATTCATTTCGCATTTGCGCACATTCTCGTGTGCGTCATGTGGAGATGGTTTGTTTTATTATGTGTAAATCTGTTTGGGGTAAACTCCACAGATAAAACCCAGTTAACTGCTGCAGTCACGTGACACGGTGAGGGCAGCGGCACAGTTTGCGGTCTCTGCTCTTTAGACTCATTCGCCATTTTGATCTAGTCGAGGCGGTGACCTACTTTAAGTAGCAGCGAAAACAACAACTTCGGAGCAGGTTTTTTTGGGAAAGAAGAAATAGGTGAGCATGTAGTTAAAGTGTCTGTGTGTAATTTTAGCGGCGTTGCGATTCTTAAAACATTACACCGTGGCGGTTTTTGCGCTGAAAACGGAATTAGGTCAACGTAGCTAACATTAGCTAGCTGAGGACGACCTCGAGGCGAGCTGCAAGAACGAATTTGTGGCTGAGGTTTAATGCAGATAGAGCCTGCTTCTTTACTGCTAGGCAGATGAAATAGCACGATATCTGGCACATCCTCAGTCTTTTTCACATCCTT
>VUQI01013432.1:3920-19713 GCA_015106735.1 Paratilapia polleni
AGGACGCAGTGCAATAAAAAAAAAAAAAAAAAAAAGCCAGAAGCCACATGGGAGTAAGTGGAGTGACCGTGGCAGCCACCATTGCTCTTAATGCCAAGTCTTTAGCTGTAGTTTCCCTGACCCTGTCTCTGTTTGCCTGGAAGGCAAGGCCTAGTGCTGCTGACGATAAAACAAGCAGACAGGTCCCATTTGTACAGTCAGGTGTCATGACAAGGGATAAACAGCCGACCGCTTCGGGCCTCTCGAGGCACAGCCTGCACTAATAGTAGGGGGCTATAATCCTCCTCATCCTCACCATCACCCTCATGATCATCATCATCAAGAGCGGCAATAGCGGTGCTGGCAGAAGCTCCTAAGTGCCTGCTGGGAAGCGAACAAGTACTGACTCAGATTGGACAGAACTCAAGGGCTCCACTGTTTACTTTGCCGGGCTGTTTTCATTCATGTCATTGAATTAATCGAGTCAAGGAAAAAAAAACGAAAGAAAGAAAAAAAAAAAGCAAAGAAAGTGCCAAAAACATTGCTGGAGGGGGAGGGAGGAGGGGGCAAAAAAAGGGGGAAAAAACAAAAGGAACAGTCTCGAGGAGAGGAGAGCGAGGCGGCCATGGCAAGCATGCGGCGGGAATGACAAGAGTGTGGCTGTCATCGCAAGGGATGAAAAACAGCACCTCTCAAACGAGGCGAGGCAGCGGCTGCTTCTTGCGCCAGCGAGGAAAGGGATGCGCGGAGACCACAAACACAATAATCTTCATGCCAGCTTTGTTGTTTGTCAGAATTGGCATGCATTTAAGGACTTGGGTGTACCGATTATTTGACACCCGGAGAGCCTTCGGGGTGGACAAGAGGCAGCCAGCCGGGAGTCATTACGCAAGCCAAATAGACTTCTCATTTGTTTTTCCGTCAGGGTGAAGCATCAACGGGAATAAACAATGGCTGCGAGATACTCAATCACTAAAGGCTTGCAGTGGGTGTTTTTCCTTTTGAAGATCCAATTACAAAGTCCGAGCATCAAATCATGGGAAATAACATGTCATACACAAGGTGTCTGTGAATCCGAAAAAGGTGGTAAGATCTCCCTCAAGACTGCGTTCAGATATGATCTGGTGTCTGCGAGTGAAATTATATATGACCACCTGACAGATGGCATAATGTGGGCACAGAGGTTATTTTCTGACAGTGTGAAAATCATAGACCTGGCACCCTTCAATATCGCCAGCTGGTCTTTTTTCATAGCATTCAGTCTAATTTAAGCAAAAAGAAAAGAAAAATTCAATTTTCTTAATTTTGTCATGCCTTCCCAGAGTGTCACCATCTTTTCCTGAGCGTAAAGCTTTGTGAAAATATTCTGAAAGCTGGTACAGATAATAGCAGCTATTCTGAAAATACCTGTTGACAACCTGCAATCTTTGTGCCAGACACAGATGACTGTCTACAGTGGCACCGCATGTTGCCTGCAGTCTGCTGGTCCATTGCCAAGGTCACACACACACAGAGTGGATCAGTCCAAACATAGTGAAAAACCATGGGCGAGAGGTGTTTCCTCTATACATGACAAGACAGGCCAAAGGGCAGACAGGAACATGCAGCCTGGTAACGACACGTTTATGGACCTAAAGCTGTAAACAAAATCACACACCTAAAAGGATTCAGCATGTTTCAAATGACCTAGGTCATATGCGGTGACTTGTTAATATATCTAGATAGAAGTACACTCACCGCCCACTTCATTAGTTACACCTCACTCATACTGAACTGGACCCCCTTTTGCCTTTAAAACTGCCTTAATTATTCATGGCATATAGATTCATCAGGCTGCTGGAAACATTCCTCAGAGATTTTGTTTCATATTGACATGTCTTTTTACTCCAAATTTTAACCCTACCACCCAATTGTCACAGCAGAAATCTAGACTCATCAGACCAGGCAACATTTTTACAATCTTCTATTGCCCAATTTTGATGAGCCCGTATGTATTGTAGCCTCATTTTGCTGTTCTTAGAGCTGAATACACTCAAAACTGTGGAGATGACAGTGGACTTCAGGAGGAGTCCCTCAGCACTGCCCCCCCCCTTACTCAATAGCACTGTGTCTGCTGTGAAAACCTTCAGGTTTCTGGGATCCACAATCTCCCTGGATCTGAAGTGGGTGTCCAACATAGACAGAATTATTAGATGATGTACTTCCTGCACCAGCTCAGGAAGTTCAACCTGCCTCAGGAGCTGCTGATCCAATTCTACTCTGCAATAATCCAGTCTGTTCTCTGCACATGCATCGCTGTATGGTTTGGATCAGCCACCAAACGGGACAAGAACAGACTACAACAGACAGTCAGGTCTGCAGAAAAAATCATTGGTGCCGACTTGCCCTCAATTCAGGATTTATACAAATCCAGAATCAGGAAACGGGCAGGCAGCATCACTGCAGACCCATCACACCTTGGACACAACCTGTTCCAACTCCTCCCCTCTGGTAGGCGCTACAGAGCACTGTACGCCAAAACAACCAGACATCTGTGCAGTTTCTTCCCACAGGCCATCACTGTGATGAACACTTAGAACACTCGTATACTGTCTCTAAAACATTCATCATCCCTGCTACTAAACCAAAGCCTGCTGTATATACGGTTTTTGTTGTACATATCTACATACCATTGTACATACCTATATACTATACACACATACTGTCAAGCTCCCATGTATATTCTGTATATATAGTAAGCAGTTATCCATCCCTTATTTATTCCAACATCTTTGCACTCTGCACCATTGCACCATTGTACCATTGTATATAAATATGCTATACATGTTGTTATTGTCTGTGTCATGTTGCTATTGTCCGTATTCTCTGTTTGTCTATTCTGTTAAGTACATTGTGAGCAAGGAAAAAAACAGAGCCCAATTCCTTGTATGTGTACACATACTTGCCTAATAAAGCTGATTCTGATTCTGATTCTTAGCTGAGTAGCACCGAGTGTGGTCTTCTGCTGCTGTAGCCTGTTTGCTTTAAGGTTGGACGTGTTGTGCATTCAGAGATGCTATTCTGCATACCTTGATTGGAACAGGTGCTTTCCTAACAGATGCTTTCCTATCAGCTCGAAACAGCCTGGCCATTCTCCTCTAACATGTAATAAAGTAGCCAGTGAGTGTATATACCACACATGTTTGAACAGTCTCTCTTTAGAGAATTATGTTGCAATCATATAAGCATGCAAGACTCTGTAGCAACACTATTTGCTCTGTAAGTGGGAATTCAGTCCAAAAAAATGTGCACTTGCATGTCTTCTTCCTCTTCTTCCTGTCTTCTTTTAGCTGCTCCCTTTAGAGGTCACCACAGCAGATCATCTGCCTCCTTCTCACCCTATTCCTAGCATCTTCTTCTGTCACACCAACCCTCTGCATGTTCAGCATGCAGCTCCATCTTCATCATCCTTTGCCCAATATATCCACTATCCCTCCTCTGAACATGTCTAAACCATCTCAGCCTTACCTCTCTGACTTTGTCTCCAAACTGTTCAACCTGAACTGTCCCTCTAATAGACTCATTTCTAATCCTCTCCCTCCGGTCACTCTCACTTCAGCTCTGCCACCTCCAGCTCTGCCTCCTGTCTTTTTGTCAGTGCCACCCTCTCCAAACCATACATCATAGCAGGTCTCACTAGCATCTTGTAAACCTTCCCTTTCACTCTTGTTGCTATCCTTCTGTCACAAATCACCCCTGACACTCATCTCCACCCGCTCCTCCCTGCCTGCACTCTCTTCTTCACCTCCTTTGTGCACTGTTGCTTTGGATGGTTGACCCCAGGTACTTAAAGTCATCTTCACTACCTCTGCTCTTGCATCTTCACCTTTCCACCTGCCTCCCTCTCATTCCCACACATGTATTCTGTCTTGCTGCTACTGACTTTCATTCCTCTTTTCTCCAGAGCATACCTCCACCTCTCCAGGGTCTCTTCCACCTGCTCCCTACAGATCAAAATGTCATCTGCGAACATCATAGTCTACAGAGACTCGCATGCGTTTGACTAAAAGATGAAGAGCCTTCACTGACGAAACCTGGGCACAGTGACGATTTAAAATGTAAAAGTTAGCAAGCTAACTAATTATTAGCAGGCATAATGCTTACTGAGTTCATGACATAATAAGAATGTTGATAAGCTTGTTCAAATTAGCTAATCAGAAGCCAAAGATCAGCTGACTTTACAGATATTTGCTCTCAAGGCAGTTATCAGCCAAATTTATATTTTGACCTGATGATGGTGCTTGAAAAGTCAGAAGACCATTAAAGCAATTAGAGTTAACCCTGATAGCAATCCCTTGCTGGTATTTCACTAATACCAGCTTTGTGGCACTGGATGAACAGTGGGATCATCTAAGGTAAGTCTGTACAATTGTAGTCCGTAGGATGAAGGTCAGTCTGCAGGATTCTTCCTTTGGGACCCATGAATGATTAAGTTTTCACTTCATTCTGAACTTAAGAGAGAGAATGACCAGGAGGTAAAAACATGATGTGGACAAGCTTATCGGATTGTTACCTTCACAGTGTTTCATGTTTGATGAATGTAAAGGAATTTTATTGAAGACACCCGACACCTTTAATCACAAATCTTTAACCCCAAAGAACAAAAAGTAGCAATACTCCTACATTATTTTTTTTCTTTCATAAATCATAATATGAATGTCTTACAATTTCTCCTCCTGTTACACAAAGGTATGACAGAGACAGCAGTTGTCCGGGCGGTGGAATTTTTCTATTCAAATTTACAGTCACGATTTGTAACCATTGTTAGAAACTTGGGTGTCATCCTTTGATTACACCCTTAGGTTACATCTATGGTTTAATCTGGTTTTCTCCTGAGAATTCTTCTTTCAAATACCGCTCCAAACTCTTTATTGTTATCCCTGCTTGACAAGACTATTATTGTATGCCTGGGTAGCTGTAAACAAATCTCAAAAGAGCATATTTCATCCAGCATGGCAAATCACTTTTTAAAGTAGCTTTTAACTGATTTTTATTTCTCTTTTGCTTTCTTCGAGTAAAAATTATGACTATCACCTGACTTGCAGCACAGAAAGCCTTAAAAAAAAAAAAAAAAAACAATTTACGAACATTGCCTACTTTCAGTTGATCAGTGTACTAGAGTAATATTCTGGTTGGTTATTAAATATGGAGGACAATTGTTACATTGAGGGAGCAAAAAATTGGATTTTAACTTTCCTGGTTCAATCTCCCCGTGTAGACACGCACACAGACACACACACGTTCCACTGTGCTTTTGTTTGAATGATATCTCAACAAGCAATTATGGACAGAAACTGCAGCCTCTAAAAGCCGGCTATTTTTATCAAGGAAAGCCTTCCTGCTTAGATGACAATGCAGTGCACTGGATACTTAATGGCACTGGAGGACCTAGTCTTTATCCACTATTCTGAGTCATATTCAATCCATTTCTGGAAAAAAAGAAAAAAAAAAGAAGAATCAAAATCAGTCCTCTAACTCCTGATGCCAGCTATAGAGGACAGTTAAAGGGTTGGTTTTCTCAAATTTTCTTATACTTTTTACACATCTGCTCCATTTTAGCACCTCTCCATGGACACGTGCATCGTCACTCTTTCAGTATCTGCTTCTATTGATGTTGCAATTCCCATCACTTCATTTACCAGGAGCAGCATCACAGACGAGGCTCGCTCATTTCCATTTATCGAAATCCCATTTCTATTCCATCTGCTAACTAGTCACCTGTGAAACTAGTTTTTAACCACGGTTTGAAAGTGCACTGGCTTCGGCTGTCTACTCCATCGCCTTTATTAGTGTTTATTCCAAGCCATAAAAACCGCTGGAGGGGGACACACTGCTAGCGCAGGTCGTTACATTGTAAAACACCATGGCAGGGTGGCACACAACACTGCACATCGAGAAGGGTGTCAGGGAGGAATTAAAGAATAAATTTCCCTTTCCAATTAAAAGGCACATTTGTGCAACGTGATCGGAGGAAGGGAACATTATCAATGAGGGGAAGAAAACACACTGTTACAACTCAGGAGGCACAATTACTGAGGCTGGTGGTACGCAATTAAATAGTGCTATTTAGACAGCACTACTCCCCACTAATAAACGCAGAACATATAGAGGAGACTAAACAGGCTTTGGATGTACCTCCAAGTCCCCACAGCTGGGGGAACAGATGACTGAAATGTAAACACAAGCAGCGGCAAAACGACTACATCAAAAGGAAAAGGAAGCGATAAGACTATATATTTGCATAAATAGAAAATTCTGAGAAATACCATTCACCAACTTGTGACCCAAAGGTGGAATCAGCTCTCCCACGAAATAACAAAAACAAGAGTCTTGGGGAAAAAAAAAAGAGAACATCACAGGTTTTTATTGAAGAAGGAGGTGTAGTTTTTAAGTGTACGATCCAAATGAAATGTATGTAGGGCAAGCAGCACACTACTCCCACACTGTATTAAAGCATGTTTGAGTCATCGGCCCTGTCTCTGCAGCCCCTCAAATCATACTCTGTGCAGGGTGAGTGGAGCTCACTGGCATTGTTAAAAATGTACAATATAAAGGCTTGAAGCTAGCAACAAGTCACAGAGGAAATGTGAGCTGAAGTCAATCTGCAGATGAGTCCTTTTTATTATGTGTCAACCCTTACTGACATTTCAGAACAGCTAAACACTGGATACTAGAATAAACTCCTACCCCTGCCCTCGTCTCTCCCAACCCCACCCAACTCTATGTTATCTTGATTTCTCTACGCCTGATCCTTGTACTGGTGGTGCAACACGAGCACGTCATCCTGAGAGATCCTGGTCCAGCCCTTGCTGTGGACATGGTACAGGTTGACCTGCCCTCCACTGTAGGCGTCACGGTACGTGGCCTGGTAGATTGCACGACGGCCGAGCTCGCAGGCCTCCTCCACGGTCAGGTCGTACCGCAGGCCGCTGTCCATCACACCGTAGGCGTACATGGAGCCTGACCCCACCGCAAACAAGTCACCACACACCCGGTTCCCCTCCGAGTCGACGTAGTACAATCCTAAAAAGAAAGGACAGCAGGCAGGTCAATAGGACAGGAAGGCAAAGAGGAAAGAAAAAAAAAAAAACAGTAAAAAGGGAGTTGTATTTCTCTAGATTCAGATGTTGAGTTTTGTCAGGAAAAATGAGACGGTGTACATCTAACACCGCAGCACTCCCACAAACAAACACACACAATCCTGTAAACGCACACGCACGCCATGTCCTCCAGAGAGAGAATATGAACAGCTGCAACCTCTCCAAGTGAAGTAAGGCTGGCAGATATGAACAGCTGCATCCTCTTCAAGTAAAACGAAGCCGGCCGTGGAACCTGCTGACAAGGCAGGGGCCACATCGCCGTCTGCCCAGGGGCCCTGCTCTGGATCTTATTGATCCCCCGCAAACAGGCCAAAAATTAACTATCGACCCACAACCTGAGCTGCACAGGTAACAGCATCTCGCACCTCACGAGGGAGGGCGAAGAACAACAGCGTGCCCACATCCTGTGGACGTCAAAACAAGTACAGCACATTCCTTCCACACATACACACACTTTCTTCACTTTTACACACTTGAACACCACATGGAGGCACAAGATCCCCCCCCACCCCAAATATGTAATCCCATGTGCACTGCAGACTCACAATGCTCTGATGGACCTGTGAGGGACAGTTTGCTCCACACCACGCTTTGTGGACACATGCGAGACATTTTGTTCCGCGCCATGACACACTCGCTAGGCCTGATCCCGGAGTGACGCGGAACGGGTGACTAGCACCAGCCTGTGAGCTCGCCCACAGCCATCCTGCAGATGGTAAAAAGACAGCCTGCGAAAAGGCATGTTTTTTATAGTGCTTTCACAAATCCAAACCTGTGAAAATGATGCACAGAGAAACGCAGGAACACATGCATGGAAAATTACCTAATATCCACCGCTATCGCTCATCTCCCACATTAAAAAAAACACTTCAAAATGCCCTCAGATTGCACACCCTCGCTTGCACAGATTCACAGCTAAACTAGTGACAGTCTATTAGGGATAGAGAGCCACTTGCTTTTCTGAAAAAAGGAGCTTACCATTGCTTTCAACTGGCAAATTGTAGCTTCCTCAGCCTGTCGTTAGCTTGCCATGATAATCATCCAGTGCCTGCCTATGCACGGGGGTAATTTGCCATTCCAAGACCTGCCTGTTCCTCTTGAAAACTGTGAGGGACTCGTTAAAAACATAATGGGCAGGCAGAGAGAGTTGTAAAGGCAGGCTCTTGTGTTGAGTAGCACAGTTGACGGAGGTGGATGAGGACTCTTTAGGAGGTCCAAGTATAGTAGCAGAGCGGCACCCAAAAAAACACTTCCCACATCAATTTTTTCTTTCAAAAAATAAAAAAATAAAAAATAAAACACCTGGGACCTTTGTAGAGCCCAATGCAATATCACTTAACAGTCTGAAACACATGCAGCCGGTGATGAGTGCTCAGAAAACCAAAAAAAGAAAAAGGGGGAGTGAAAATCACAAGGCACACATTAAAGCGGAAGTGTCGTTTAGATGGTGGAGCGTAGCAGCCAGGAGAGGCTCCTTCTACTCCATCAATCAGCTGACAGGTGCTAGAGGAGCCTTTTTTTTTTTTTTTAAACAGCAGCCAGGGCAGCTGGATGGAATGACAGCATCTCAGTGCAAGTAAGGATGCATGGGTGGCTAGCATCATATAGGTCAGTGTCTGTCATCTGTCCTTCCCCCTAGAATTCATGACTGGCTCAGGAGTAAAAAGAGAGCAGCAGTTGAACAGAAGAGAAAAAGCGATTACATCAGCCTCTTGGGACTGGCTGTAAACTGAATGCCACATGGGTTTCTTTGATGAGGCCTCATATCAAACACTGCTTGGCGCTTTTTTTGCCATGAAGCTACATTTCATTGAATCACATGTTGCCTCATTACGAAGCCTTCATGTCTTCGGAGCGAGCACTAGGGGGTGCCACACAGGGCGCAGTCACTTTTCTCTGTCAAAACCAAAGCCGCTACCCAGCTATCAAGCATTAACCATGCCCTGATTATGAGTGTCATAACATGTAATGTTATTACATTGAGCCATATTTGTCAAGCTCCTCAATGTCACTTTTATTCGATTTATTTTGCATGGAGCTTAAGACACTTCATCAGGGGAATAAGTGCTCCTGACATGACTGTAGCTGGTTAATGAGCTTCCCACCTAATCGCGATTGATTTAATTTACATGACATTTACCACTCCGTTCAATCACTGGCATTGTGGGAGCCACAGCAAAGCCCCCACACCTACTGAACTTATACAGGGATCATTATTTCCCCAATTGATTGCCTGGGATTTAACAGGCGTCATTTGCGTTCTTTGGCATACCGGCGGGCTGTCATTGTTCACGGAGACCTCTCGGCTTTCCAGACAAAGCCACCATCGATCTCGGCGGGTGTATGGCCATTATGCATACGACCCAGTTGTCCACGACTGAGACCCAACGTCCATCATCCCGCCGTGCTCTCACTGGCCTGCAGTCCCAGCCTCATCGATTTCCCATTACTGTGTCACTGTGGCAGCCTCTTTAAGCACACCTTCTGTGATGTACAGCCTCACACTGTGTGGTATTCAAAAGCCACAGCTTAAAGTAGAAAAAGGGGCAGGGCAAAAGAGAGGCTGCAGTACCATCTAGTGCATAACTCAGAGAACTACATGTGTGTTTGTTTTCTTAAGTGTCAAATATGTGTGCAGCCAAAACCCTAAATCACAAGAGTAGTTGTAGTATGTTTCAGTTAAATAATAAACAGCTAACCACTCATGTCCAAACTCAATCTGGAAATGAATGAATGCTCTTTGAAAAGCACCATCTGGCAAAACTGATGTATGATCGTGGAATTAAACTGCCAAAATAATCTTTCACAGAAAAACAGAGCTAATAACACATGTCAACAGTGGAAAGCTGACATGTGTTGACTGCATTTACTTTGTTACTCAAAAAGGTGAAACATGAATGTTGATGTTACCTGGTCCTCTCTTGTCCCAGCCACAGACCATGGTTCCCATGCTGAGTCCCATGCCCTTGTACTGGTACACCATGTTAGCAAGCAGCTTGGATGCAGCTGCCACTGATATGCGCTCCTTGTTGCGAAGCTCATATATGCGACACTGGCGGGCCAGCAAGCGCTCCCAGAAGCTGCAGTCTGCAGCTCCTCCGGCCATGGTACCCAGTAGGTAGGGGTTGATCTCAATCACCTTCTTCACCGTCTGCGAGGCGATGTAGGAGCCCGCCGTGGCCCGAGAGTCCACAGCGACAATAACGCCATGCTGGAACTGAGAAAGGCAACAGCAGTCAAGTAATGGGTTGGGTCATCCACATTTCCTCAAATTCCTCATCTAAAAATACTTCATAAAAAGCACAAACCAAAGTAAGTGACAGGATATGATATAGAGTAAACTTAACCCACAGAGATTACAGCACCACTGATGTATGGATGCCTTTAATTTCTATGGGATTCAGTGCAAAATATTAGGGGATGCCAACAGCCAACACTGGCCCCAAAGACTGATATCGGTATATTGATAAATAAGATGGCATTTACTGATGTCAGTGACCGATATTTACTTGTTGGGTCACAAAGTTAAAAGCAACGGGCACTGGCTCGCTGCCAAATTGTTATTTTAAACATTAGCATTGGTCCAGAATTTCACACTTGGTGCCTCTCTAAAACTGCCGCACTACTCACTGGTGCATAACACATTCTAATGCTCTCGCCCCATCCACTGCTTTTAACAGAATAGAGTCACTTGCTCTAAATTTAAGTAAGTGATAGCTTGCAGCAGTCCCTGCCTAAATGAGGCAAAAAAGAGCTGCTGCTCCACAGCTGTCAGAGAGGTGCAATATATGGTTCAGCTCTAGCAGAAAGCTGCTGGATAAGAGGAAAGACTTTTGCTCTTCTCTCCAAAATCCTCTATCAGTGAACTGACAGTCACAGAAGCAAGTATAGTAGACAACAGATTTGGCCAGTCAGAGAAAGATGTCTGCAGGGGATGTTTTCATTAAGGGATTAAGGGATAAGGATGGCGTTATTTTTATCTTTTACTTGTATCAACAAATCCCCTGAAGAGACAAAAACCAGCAGCAGGGATACAGCTCAGTATTTACACTGCTCCACAGACAAAACTGAGAGAGAAGACTACAGTGACTGCTTCCATTGTGATGACAAATCAACAGCAAGGCTCTTTCATGCTGTTTCAACTGTTTTCAATCAGTGGTTTCCACAGCACAGAGGCTGAATATTTATATATACATATGTCAATTTATCATCTTTTTATTGGAAACTGCTTGGTGTTTTAACGAAGGACTACTGATAATTACAAAAAAGTATCTTCAGGGGCGCTGCCTACATCTTTATAGCACAAACAAGCAGTGTGCCTTAAACTTTCTAGAAATCCCCTTTTCATCTTTCTTTTTTTTTTTTTAAATCACAATCGTCAGTGCTTTCAGATTTTTACTTTGATGTCTGTTCCTACAACACCTAAGGAGCATTTCCACTTTCCAGTGATTTCTTTGGTTCTTTGTGTGTGTGTGTGTGTGTGTGTGTGTGTATAAAACTTTTGATTTTTTTGTGCACGTCACAGTCACAACTAATCAGTTACATTTACCATCATCTTCCAACAGAATTTCATCGCTGTTTTAACAATAACATTTAGAGGAGCAGGTATGACAACTCAGTTAAAAGGAAGATTCACAGAAAGACTTTAATTCAATGAGCATAAAATACTTAAATATATATAATACAAGTAACATGTGTCTTGTACAAATATTTTTTTGTGCTTTTCTCCTTCTTACCATAAATACTGTAAAAAACCTGCAATATCAGTGAACGTATTAAGTCCAGATCATCACATTTTGACCTCTAACATCATCTGATGCAGAGATATCTGGGCTTAAACATACATAAATGAAATACTTACGTATTTTATTAGGGTTGAGAGAAATTTGTTCCAAATTGTGTTAACAAAAGCTGTAACAATGATGTAATATTCATTTAACAGTACAGTCTTTTGGACCGATATTATAGTTGGCCAGTATTGTTGGTTACAGTTTTATTCTAGCATATATGCCCATATATTTGTCGTTAAGTGAACTTTCTTCAGAACAAAATGCATAAAAAAAATGCTTAAGGTAATTTAGAAATGATTTCATTGTGTAGTTTTGCTAGCAACCGGGCTTGACTCCATTGTATACTACGCTTTAAACAGTGTCTGCAGCACCTGTAGCAGAATAGCATCAAATCTGTGATGTGAATTTAAGAGGTGACATCATGGTAAGTAATTATTTGCGAAGAACGGAGCAGGAAAGTTAAGAAACAACCCAACCATTTTCTCTTTTCAATACATAAAGGAACATATTTTAAGCATGTAAAAAGAATGAGGGCTTTTTTGAAACCTCTTAAGAAGATATATTATCAGCCCAAATATTCTGTATCAGTCAGGCTCTCCTTTGGATGTAATACATTTATATACTATGTACATATCACTTTGGAAATAACAGACCTTTAGGCATCTCTTGCTGCACTTTATACAGAAGTTCACGTCAGATTTCACATCATGTAAATATGTGTAATTATTATTTAAAAACATAAACCTTCATAAGCCTTCTCTTCATGTTGTGATCTTGTCAGAGCCACGGATAGATTACGTGTGTACGTTTACTTCTGAGGTTAGAAGTGTCAGACGCCTATCCCATGTACCCAGAAACATGTCATGAGAAAGCGATTTGTAGCCACGCTAGCATGCTAACGTTAGAAGTCGTTACAGAAACCTCCGCGCATGATATGTATAGTCAAAATTATTTATCAAAGGCTTATTTTGACGGCTATGCAACTGGTAGTAGCTTTCTCATACAACAGAGCTACAGTGACTAGCTCGTTAACTTACTTTAAATGCTAAGGTGGTGGTTCCGTGCAGAAACTCTATTTTCCTTTCGACGCCATCCTCGTCTCCGACACACAGCGGGTTTTTAACGGCAAAACCGAGGCTGTCCCCGGGCGCAGCTTCTATCCCCAGACCGCTCGCTCCAGGTCCGCAACCAAAAGCAAAGGGCTGACTATAATCAAGTGAAAAATCCGCAGAATCACTGCTCAACACACTAGCTAGAGCCATCTTTGAAAGTGTATAATGAACAAGCAACTTCCGCCGTGGCAGTTTTTTTAAAATTGTGTAATGGTTGCAAAATCACACAGCGTCCCCTGTGTCTGTGGCGGGCTATTGGACGGGTTTAAAAAAAAGTATGGGGTCACACAAACAGTCTTTACGTACCTAAATAATAATAATTATAATAATAATAATAAGGCTGCATTCATATCTGGTAATCTAATTAATAATAATAGCAGTAAAAACTTATATGCATTTTTCAATTATACACTGATGCCATAATTTCCTCACACATATAAATGCTTTTGATTATTTAGGATCATTCGATTTTATCACTCTTTTTCTTTCCCTTCTTTCTTTCCCCTCCTCTCCTTATCTCTGTAATATTCCTCTTTCAGATCCTCCCTCTCTCTTTGGCTCCATCCCTGGGCTGTGATGTGGAAAAGGTCCACGTTGTTCCCTGAGTAGGCGTCCCTGTGAGTGGCCCTGAACACTGCTTCTCTTGCCAATGAGATGGCTTCTCCTTTACTCAGGCTCCACCTCAGCCCTCTGTCGAGGACTCCATAGGCATAGGGTGAACCTGAGCCCACAGAGAAGACATCTCCCTGCAGTCGGGCTCCGTCGCTGCACACATATATAAGCTTTGGACCACTGTTAGGGGATGCAGAATCTGTTGTTGCAGTAATGTTTTGGTTACTAACAACAGCTGAGGAGCGATCATCAGTCATAAATGATGAGTCTTCCAAAGTCTTTGCACAGTCAGTGGCACCCTCTTGCTTATCCCAGCCGCACAGAGTAAGAGCCACACACACTTCAGTGCCTTTAAAAGGATGGAGCATAAATGACAGGAGCTTAGCTGTGGCACGTATTGAAAGGCGATGTCCATGCCGCAGTTGATACAGTCTGATCTCTCTAATCAGAATTCGCTCCCACAGCATGCAGTCTGCACCACTACCAGAGGATGTGACCACGAGATGGGAGTGAATAGGGGTGATCTTATGAACAGCCGGACAGGCAACAAGCCCCCCAGCACTGGCGCGTGTGTCTGCAGCTGCAATTACCCCACCTTGGAAGATGAAACCCAGGGTGGTTGTTCCATGAGACAAAGGGAAAGGCCTGCGGACTGTCACTGAATTTTTGGGTGGGCAGAAAGATGATAAAGGTCTGTTGATGAAAGAGGAAGAGTATGGTGAGGGTGGTATAAAAAAGTGCAGTGGAACCCCACAGTTGTTTTCAGATGTCTTCAGTCTTGACCATCCAAGGTTGTAATAGTCACTCATATGAATTGACATGGCTGTGTCCTCCAGATGTGACAAAGAAAACCATTTGCGTTGCAGCGGCCTTTCTTTGAAGCTGCAAATATCCTCCAAAGCCATGATGGAGTATACACAGATACGGATATATTCCCTGATCCCAAAATCATAACATCTTTTCTGTTGAAAAGCAAATACGCCTAAATGTAGTTCTCAAAAACAGTCTATCCATTGGAAAGCTGATCAAACAAAGTCATAAGCCTCAAAGAAACAGGCCTGGTTTTCGTGGGGGAATCCTGTTATTCTTTCTCATCTGCTTCTGAGTTCTTGCCCTTTTATAGCTCTTGCAAATGTGACAGCTGGCAGAAAACACACACACACACACACACACACACACACACACACACACACACAGAGTCCCATATCCAAAACCCTTTATGGTTAATGTAAGTGATATTTTAGCCTACATGCTGTGAATTTGATATCCACAGAAGCCTCTTTCTGCAAATCCGACATGAGTGACAGAGACATCTTGCACATCATTTTCAGTTTGGAGCTAAAGGATTTCAACATATGACAGATACAAGTTCCAAGTAGTTAAGGAATTGAGGAGCTTAAGTAATGATAGAATAGTAATAGTACTTTTTAAAAATTATTCTTTAACAGATAACAGCATATAAGTTCGTTATAAGTTCGTTATAAGTTTGTTCTTCTTGCACACACACACACACACACACACACACACACACACACACACACACACACACACATGTCTATATCTATCTATCTATCTATCTATCTATCTAGATAGATAGATAGATAGATAGATATACAGCTCCGGAAATAATTAAGACCACTCCAAAATTATCAGTTTCTCTGATTTTGCTATTTATAGGTATATGTTTGGGTAAAATGATTGTGCTGCTGGAAAAACCAATCCTCAGAGATGGGGAACATTGTCAGAGCAGAAGGCAGCAAGTTTTCTTCCAGGATAACCTTGTACGTGACTTGATTCATGCGTCCTTTGCAAAGACGAAACTGCCCGACTCCAGCCTTACTGAAGCATCCCCAGATCATCACCGATCCTCCATCAAATTTCACAGTGGGTGCGAGACATTGTGGTTTGTAGGCCTCTCCAGGTCTCCGTCTAACCATTAGATGACCAGCTGTTGGACAAAGCTGGAAATTAGACTCATCAGAGAAGATGACTTTACTCCAGTCTGCTATGGTCCAATCCTTATGGTCTTTTGCAAACTTCAGCCTGGCTCTTCGCATGAATCAAGCCACGTACAAGGCTATCCTGGAAGAAAACTTGCTGCCTTCTGCTCTGACAATGTTCCCCAACTCTGAGGATTGCTTTTTCCAGCAGGACAATGCTC
>VUQI01013434.1:5980-16798 GCA_015106735.1 Paratilapia polleni
CTGCTGACTTGAATCTCATTCAATTATTTGACTAAAAAATGTGAAAAACAGTAAAAAAAAAAAAAAAAAGTCAGTTTCTCCAAAAGTTTCCTTTTCTTTTTGTTTTTTTAAATTCTGGCCAGCAGTTGAAATCCAAAGACATACCAACCATTCACATGTGGAATCAAAACTGAAAAAAACTGTAAAATATATCCACTTGATCAGTCTTAGATCCATTTTCTATCAGTTAAACAATTAATTAAATCACCATTCTTCAATGTAATTTTAACATCCATGCTGTTTGCTTCTAAGGTGTGGGATTTGTTAGTGCATTGTTTTGCCTGCGATACAAATCTGCTGTGTTAAAATGAATGATTTGATTTTTAATCTCTTTCCTCAGCAAGCCTTCACTCCTTGCTTTTCTGTTTCTTCCCCCTCTTATTGGGTCTCATTACTTTGCTTTCACTGTCTTTCTCTTGGCTGGGATAATCCCCCCTGTAGGGGACTTCAAAGTGCAGGCCGGCCAGGGAAAAGCCTTAATTACCCATTTGCCTTGAAACTCAAGCCAAATCACAACTCGCCCGGGTCTGTCCAACGCCGCACTCCTGCCTCCCTCGGTCTAATTGTGGGTCTGGATTTCTTTTTTTCTCCCTCTTCTCTGCTGTGGAATTGGAAAGACAAAATTAAATCAAAATAAGAGAGAAAATGTGAAAATGTTGAAGCAGGTGATGAGAGAATTAATGACCTTATTTCAGGGCGCTGATTTTCCCCATGTTTTGCTTTTCTAAGAAGAAATTCACTGATGCAAGGAGTCATTATCTTAGAGGCTGTGCTGCTATCATGTAGATTTTTGTATTTTCATTGTAAATGCTGTCATTCAAAGTCATAGGAGTGCAGGGCTTTGAGAGATGAAAACAATAAATTATCTCCTCTTGTCTGTTTTGTGCTTCTTTTAATAGAAAAGCAGTACTTCATCTGACCAAAGATTTCTTTGGTTTCTTTGAATACAATTTAATTATCGTAACTTGTTATTTATTCATTGTGGTCTTTGAAAAATATTGAGCCTCACTGATTGATGGCGAGGTTCAACAATTTAACAAGTAGCAGAGCCACCTCT
This sequence comes from Paratilapia polleni, assembly GCA_015106735.1. NCBI lineage: Eukaryota > Metazoa > Chordata > Actinopteri > Cichliformes > Cichlidae > Paratilapia > Paratilapia polleni. The sequence goes on from VUQI01013434.1 coordinate 7,077, forward strand.
TGTGAGGCACGCTCTTTTTGACAAGGGATGTCAATCAAAGCAGTGAGTGAGAGAATAGATGGCTATTGTGGATGATAACTGTGTTCAGACAATTCTAATTTCAAATTAGATGAATAAACTGGATGCTATATTTTCACTGAAGGTTTCAGGTTTACTTATAGATGCTGAAAGGGGATTGAAGTATGCCTCTGTGTTTAATGATAGAGTACACAGAAAATTAGCAATAGACAGTGACTGTGATATTCCTTGTCACGACTGTCTAATAGATAAATGTAGTGCTAGAAATTTTTTCCCGGAACATTTTAGGTTTAACTATAGACATTTAAAGTGAATAAACACTGTATCTTGTATGTACATGTAATATATGTATGAAGGCCTCGTGTTACTGTACAATATTATGTTGTTAAAATAGTATAATCTCTAAAGTGTAGCTGTCATGCATGGTTTCATATTTAACTATAGATGTTAAAAATTACACTTGATAACACAGCTACCCTTCAAAGTGGAATTTAGAGTTGTCACAATATCAGATTTTCAGTTCTTGATCATCATATTCAAAAGATTTTTACAATAACAATGAAAAAAAATAGGATTAATGGTGTAAATTGTCCTGTAACTTTGTTGTTGTGTGTGTGTGTGTGTGTGTGTGTGTGTGTGTTTTGTCCAATTAATTAAACTGAGAATATAAGCGAAAGGAGAGCGAGTCTATACCCATAACTTTACAAATGCATACAAAAACAACGGTTATGTTATTAACGATATTAAACAATATGAGAATAAAAAATAGAATGAAGTTATCAATGAACTGCACTGACATATTTGCTATTTTTAAACTTTTTTATGTAGATATCACCATTATATTGTTATATCGTATATCATCCATTCATCCATTCATATTTCAATTACACACACACACAATTGAAATATACTTGCACAGTATATGTATATTGCATATATATTGCGTAATGACTCACTGTGGAAAATGTAGTAAAGTTGCAAACACAGTACGCTTCGATGTGTTGAATAGTTTCAGTTGACTCTTCTTGTTGGTGGACTTGTTTCTATACATGTATGTGTTTTTGTCATGCAGTATAATTTAAAAAAGGAGAAGCAGACAGTGGAAGTCTGAATGTCATGTTTACTGTAATCAGCCAATGGCATCCACTGACTGGACCTCAGTGACATCATAGAGAACACAAGCTCCAGCCTATGAGTTCATGTATTTAAATAAAGTGACATTACAAACAGCGTTACATCCCTACTCCAGAGAAGTCCCAGTCCCTCCCCTCTGCATTCAAACATTATTACATACCAAAAATGACATTGTCTCATTTCATCCCAGTTCTGCACTGTATTTTTATAACTATATTTCAGTACAAACATGGGGAAAGCTGTCAGAATGGTAGTATGCTGTCAGTGGAATGTGGTGAAATTTTGATTGGTTTTAAATATAAACAGCATATAGGAAAATGTCATAAGTGGCTTTCGAGAAGTGTTTTATCAAATGCCCGACCATTTTCTTCAGCACCTCTCTCACTGGCAGGTGTTCATGTGATTGTGGTTTCTGTGGTCCATTGTAGCAGATGTAACTGTTCGTAGCTAAAACTGAGCCTAGATGTTTTCTGAACTTTACTAAATCAGTTAAGAACACACGAGAAATACTCAAGGTTGATGTTGTAATTGTGTTTTTTTTTTCCTGCGGTCCCTTTCTGTTTAACCAGCTCAAAGAACAAACTGAGACAAACAAGCAAAGGATGGAGAATTGTAACAGCTTGTATTTGTGCTCTGTTCTCATGCTGAGAAATATCAGCGTGGGAGGCATGTGCCTGAAAACTGACATGGAGGTCACAAAGGTCAAACAGAACAGCCACATCCACCCTCTTCCCCCAGCAATACAGGGGAGTCACTGCCAGTGCCAGTTACAAATCACAAAAAAAGTCAAAATGAAAAACAGCGTAGTCATAAAAAACTATGTACAACCAATGGAGTGGTAAACAAAACATCAGCATGTGTTTTTGTCACTAAAAGGCTGTTTAACAACCTTTATTTAATCCCATTCTGTACAACATGACTCATTACAACAGTACAAATTCATCAGGTTCTGTTTGTCCTGCACACTGAGAGGAAAAACAGGTTGTGGCAGCCGGTGAGTTGGATTTGTCGTTAAATTCACCCTCCCCTCTGCACCCGATATAAGAGCAAGACGTTCTGAGGTACTCACAGTACCCTATTCACAAAGGATGCACATAGTCTACAAGTTTAAAAAAAAGACAAGCTCCTTAGGAATGACAGCAAGTGCCTACACATGTATTTCAAACCATCCATGAAGAATAATCCATTCCAGAAGAAGAAAAATAGATACAAGTCAGGATTCTCAGTGTGTTTTTTTTTTTTCTGAAAAGCAGGACCTAAGGGAGAAAAACCTCCCACCCTCCCTACACCCCAACACCCCACTACCAAATTCCAAGTTTGTTACAGCTCAGTCATTTTTTTTCAATTCATTTATTTTTTTTTTTTTATTTCATTACACCCAAGGCAGAATAAAAGTTACTAAAACTTAAGACTTTTACAGTTACAGTGACAAAACAGTTTAAGAGACCCACAATTTAAACTGGACTGTAAAATAAAAAAATAATTAAAAAAAACAACCTTTTTTATAGTCTTGTAAAATGCCCAGGCATTCTCCAATATTACAAATACTGGTATACTTTTACAGTAAACAAGAAAAATGTAATATATATTCATATATATTTATATATATACTAAAACCCATCACCAAAAAAAACAAAACAAAAGAAAAAAGAAAAAAAAAAGGAGAAACAATATACACATTGCCACTTTGGCATTCAGAGAAAGTTTTGAAGCAAACCTGAAAGAAATGTTTAAAACACACATACACACAAATATTATTTTTACCCTTGTACTTGTATCAATACTGTAAACTCATTTTAAGACAGAGTGCACTAAATTCTTTTTTTCTTAGTTTCTGCATTTCCTGATTTTTGTCCAGTCTCTTCCTTAACTTTTTGTGTGGCTTTTTGTCCTCTCCTTGAATTTTCTGTTGAGGGACAGACTTCTTTCATTTCATATAGCTCTATATATAGGTTTGTGCCTTTATATGTACATATGCATACATATATACACACACAGACACATTGATGTTGTGCTGGGTACTCCTAAATGTAAACTCAGCATTTTTACATTTATATTAATTTAGATCATTCTGTTGAACTGTCAGGTTACACATTAAAGTTAACACATTTTAGCTTTTGTTTAATTTGTTGCTTCAATGCAACAAGTGTTGCATTTGTCAGAGACAATAAATTGGAAGATCATTATTCAAGGCACACTCATGTCTAATAGAATGGCAGTACAAAAACTGTCCCAAATAAATTATTTATTATTTTATAGTGCCAGCATTGGGAAACACAAGCCTAACAACCTTGGGCACTTCAGTATCAGGAGATCCCAAGCTCCAGACCCTTTAGTACCTTTTTCTGTCCAGCTCTGTGTGTGTGTGTGTGTGTGTCAGACAGAAAAAAAAGTGCAGGCCTGTTGTTCAGAGCTGTGAGTTCGTATAATGACTGTATTCAAATTAGTTCTGGTTTTATTTTTAAAAAGGTGCCATTATGAAGGTGAATGGGGCTCAAAGAAAACTGAGTTCATGATTTTTAAAATAACAAATGGCCATGAAGCAAACTGATAAATGCATTTTATTATTTCAGCACACAGCCAATAATCAATCATTTTAACTCTTAAAGAGGTGACTTCATTAATTAAACTGTACAATCACTAGAATATAACAAGTCAAAATTTACTACTAATGTCATTTCAACAAATTATCATAGTTTAGCACAAAATGCATATGGATGTGATTACGTTTTTCAATTTTATTGGCAAAACTTTGAGAGATAAATTTTCTGCAAAAATCTAGTTAAGATGAGGCTAAAACTTTAGCCATGTGAGGGGTGAAACTGTCTCTAATTACCACCTATGATGAAATGCTTTGAAAATTGTTTGCCAAGGGGAAATATAGGAGTGAACGGGTAAATAAAGGAAAGTAGTACAGTTTACCCTGAGATGTCCCTGTGCTCTCTCTGTCTCGTTCTTCTATCTCTTGCTATGCATACTTGTCATGGCTTCATGCTCACTTCTAATAAATAACACAAGCCTAGAGCATATGGCTTCATGCAAAAGACAATGCATGGGTGTATTAATGTAGGTGAGATGGTAGTAAAAGGAAGGGGGTGTGGAAAGTAGGAGAAACAAAGGGAAGGATGTTGTAGCGTTGTTGGAGCTTGGCACTATGTACCAGTCAGCAGCTGCCTTATCTAGAATCAGCTTCTTGTGGCTGGTTAGGGTGTTTTCATGAGGAGACAGGGTTTATGAACCTTGGGATCCTCTTTCATTTTACACTTACTGTCAAATATGACACTCGGTGCTACATATCCAATTATATTGACATGTTTTAGAGTCAGTTATGCTACAATGCCAAAGGATTGTTGTCCGCGTATCACACAAAATAGACTCATTCTAGCATTCTCAGTTAACGCCACTTTCAAATTGGAGATTGAATTCTGCATCTTTTCAAGAAATTACCTATTTAGCTTAATATACAACTTCCTACAAGCAGTGGCCAAAAAATAAAAAGACTAAAATGGACTCCTGTCCTCTAAAGAACTCTCAGGATATCATGTGGGTTTAAAAAAAATGGTAATGCAAAAGTAAAACAATAAAAAAAAATTTAAAAAAAGGCTAACAAAAATGTACCTTCACATGCCAAAATACAAAATCCAATAAATACAGAAATTATTGCACAGTTAAAGGCTCCACATATTTTATAACTCAACTGACTGATTGTTAAAAAATGAATGCCAAATGAGGCAGTTTAGACAGCTTCAGTTGATGTTAAGATCTCTGTTATTACTTTTTCCTCAGTTGGCAGTTTTTTAATCAAAGACACAAAAATTAACCCAAAATTAATATCTTATAAAAAGTATCCAGCTACCCCATTTTGATTTGAAGTCAAAGTGTGGTGCAGAGTATGGAAACAGGGAACTAGCTTTAGGCTCTCTCTGCTTGTTCAATTTTGACCTCACTGGTCATCAAATGTTCTCCATGCCACTTTTTCATATGTTTCTCCAGGGTGCTGTACACACTGAAGGGCATTTGGCAAATGTCACAGCGATAGACCTCCTTACCAAGCTGGCCATGTGTCTTCATGTGGCGCGTGAGCTTGGAGCTCTGGGCACAGGCATAGTTGCACAGCTCACACTTGTAGGGCCTTTCGCCAGTGTGACTACGCCGGTGCACTGTCAGGTTGCTACAGTTCTTGAACACCTTGCCACAGTATTCGCAGGTGTCACATCTCCTGCCATCCTTGGAGCTAGGTCGACCTGGACCGGGGCCTCCTCCTAGATGAGGCGTGCTGCCCCCACTGGCGGTACCACTGCGGCCAGACAAGCCACCATCTAGCAAGTCACCCGGAGGGGTTGAGAACCGCAGGCTGCCGTTCTCTGATGAGTGCTCAGAGGAGGTGGCGAAGGGCGATTGTCTGGAGTCACTGAAGCCTAGAAAAGGGTCTTTGATGAAGTGGCGTGAGGCAGCATAGCCAACCAACCACTGGGAGTACACATTCTCAGAAGGAATGTGGGGTGCTGGGGGAATGTCCAAGTCCTTTTCTATCTTGATCCTCTTATTTGACGAGTTGGACAGGGTCGGGCTGGTGATGGGGGTGGGCTTACGGGGGAACAGACCTGAGAAAGAGTCACCGGAGCCACAGTTCCGGCCATTAATGGTTGTCCTCTCTTGCTGTTGGTGGTGGTCTATTTCCCCAGCCACTGAATCCTCATCTCCAGTGTCCCGCTGGCCATCCAAGCCCCTCTTAGAGAAGGGGATCCTTTTACGATTGTCAACTATCAAATTATTGTACTGCTGTATAGAGTTGAGCCCCCCACCTTCCACCATCTTCTCAAGGCCAAGGGATGACTTCTCTTCTGATGGAGGTTTAGAGCCATTCTCCCTGTTCCGGTAGAACTCTGACTCCATGCTGAAATTTGATTCTGGTCGACTCTCATTCTCAAGTTCCTCTTCCTCTTCCTCCTCTTCTTCCTCCTCATTGCCTTCCCCCTGGAAATCTCCATCACGATTTTTCATGCCTTCGCCTGTGACGTCACTAGTGCCTGGCTCCGGGGAGCTTGTGGTGGACAGGCCATCATCTGAACGCCCCGTCAGGGATCCAGCCTTGTGCATGTGGGTCTTCATGTGGCGCTTCAACTTGCTTGCCTGAGAGCAGGCATGGTCACACAACTGGCACTTGTATGGTTTTTCTCCAGTATGGCTGCGCCGATGTACCACCAAGTTGCTCTGAAACTTGAAGGTCTTACCGCAGAATTCACAGGACTTGATCTTGTTTTGCGTCTGGGGAGGGGTGGTGCTGTTTGGGGGCATCGGCGGCAAGGGAGGAGTGCTCAGAAATGGGGATTTTGGCCCAGGTTGGAAGGGATTGGGGTTGAGTAGTCGATGCATAGGGTTAGGCCTGTTGGGTGATAATGGTGGTGTGGTACTGTTAGTGTTCCCTGCCAACTCTCTTAACCGCCTGGAGAAGTCCATAGACTGGGACTCCATGGCCATAGGTGTTAGCCGCATCACCCTTTCAAAGGCACTGGGGTGCTGGGAGATGAGGCCCATTTCCTCTGCGCTAAGGCGTTCCAGGCGATGGGGGTCCAGGTGATGGCGAGGAGGTGGACTGACAAACGGAGGTGTACTGGGGAGACGGTTCTCTACAAAGCCTGGGGGGGGTTCACGGAGCAGGGGTCCTGTCATCCTCAGTAGGTGGAAAGGGTTGTTGTCCCCTAAAAAGTTGGTGAGGGGGGACTGTGGGATGGTGTCATTGCCCATGGGTGGAGGCATAGTGAGACGAGGGGTGAGGGCTGTGCTGGAGGGGTTGGACTCCAGGTAAATGCGAATGCCATGGATGTTCTGGGCATGCTGCAGCAGGAACCAGGCGCTGGGAAAGGGCTGCTTACAGGTGGTACATATATAGCTGGAGGGCTCATCCCTTCCACCTGCAACAGATAGAGAAATAACCAATTAAATATTTTAGGTAAGACACAGATTCCTCTCTGAAATACCTTGTTAGATAAGCTATATTAATGTGACCTTTCATGATTTAATTGGCATTAATAATAACTTTTCGTATGAACTTTTCTTGGCTGAAAGGCAGTGGGATGCAGGAGGTGCTTTATATTCTGCCTCATACTGCCACTAGCTGGAAAGACTATGGCTCCTCATCTTGTCACATAAATTCTAATACTTATCATGATTTGACAAGTGCATTTTTACAGTCACATTAGATTGGTCCAGACTCAATCCATGCACCAAGAGGTGCTTAATCTTTCACTTGGTGCAGAGAATGTCTCTTTAACAACTGCTGTTACAGTGTACTGTATGTGGCTGGATATGTGTGCTGCATTGGGGGCCTAAAGATGCAATAAGAATCGTAGTAGATATACTGTTATGTATATAAACAGGCTAGCATGAGCATGCTGAACAAATGATTGTAAAAAGCCTGCCTGCAGAGTTGCAGAGTTTGCTAAAGTCATACTGGTTAAGAGAAGACTGATTACACACTGGCAAATAAAAGCCTGTGCTTGTCTGAATAAACTAATCTCAGTTCTCAGTACTGAAAACATAATTTTATAATTTTCTGCAACAGTGCACACTCCTGACAGTCTTGATATTTTAAGTCAGAGACTTGTTAAACCCTCTTCAGTGCTGGACCTTAAATATTGACTGGGTAATTGAGACTGAGTCAATGACAGTGTTAACACCTTATAATAAACATTGTTAATAAATTGTAAACTGTTAATTCAACTTTAGTAAGTAGTTATTTTACACTTAACAAGCATGAAATGATAATTAATATTGTTTTCTAATTTTTATTAATGTAATAATTTATGTTACATTAGTTTGCATAATATAAAATTATAATTCCTATATTGTGTTATGTATTGTGTCGTAGCTGATAAGACATAACAATTACATTCTTATGACATTACTACACGTAACATTTTATCTATTATATATAGACTCTTGGGAATAACCCCCACCCACTGGGTGTTTTCAGTGTGGAAATTTAATGTTATGACTCTTTTCCTAAACCTAAGCAAGTAGTTTTATGCCTAAACATAACCAAGCAAGCAAAAGCAAAAGTAAACAGCAAGTGAAACAAGACCTATACCAAGGTCTCCTGGTTCCTCCAGTTCCAACTTTACAATAACCTCCCAAACAATATTCTATAAACCAATTAATAACCAGTTAGCAAACACCATTATAGTATTTCTCAACTGTTAAAAAAAATATACCATTTATTAACTACGTTAACTATGATTATTATAAAGTGTTACCAGGATGGCAAATCTGTCAGTCATGTAGCAAAAGTTAAGTGGAATCACAGAGAAACACAAGAATTATAATCAACTGATTTTGAGAAGCAATTATGTTTATTTTTTTAAACAGACAATTAATGCAAGTTGTTTCAAGTAATAAAGAGCCACCAATCCACTGTATAACTAAATCCACACAGCACACCTTACACACAAGTATAAACACACACACAAACAGATAATGGTAATTATACTCTTGTTCTCACTCTTGTATTCAATGAAGGCTTGTAGTCTTGACCTAGTACACTAATTTAAGATACCAGGCAAAACATATGCTGCTCTAATTGTTACCCTTATTTGTGTGTGTGTGTGCGTGGCCTTGACTCTTTCTGGCAGCCAAACACACGCACACACACACATACAGACATGTAAATATATATATATATATATATATATATATATATATATACATATACTGCTTCTAATGCAGTGGTTTTACATTAGATGAGTTTATATCTGAAATCACAGAGAAGTGAATGCATTTTAATTCCACACATCTATACTATCAATACAGTTTTCTCTATCCTTCTGTCTGGAAGTACAAATAATTATATGTACTAAAGATATATAAAATGCATTTTAATCACAAATGTTAAAATTCTATTGAAATGCACATAACAAGCTGGATACAAAAACATATATTAACAGGAAATATTTCCTCTTTTTTTATTTAAAAAAAATGGAGAAAGAAAATAAATGTTGTGCCCATAATTCAACATTCAGCAATTCAATAATAAATTAATGAATTCATATTAATGATTTCATCAATACAGCTCACTGTCCCTTGCTTGCGCAAGAGTCTGTGTGTGTGTGTGCGCGCGTGCGTGTGTGTGCTTGTGCATTAAGGAGGAGTGACGAGAGGTGGAACAGCTGTTCACCTCCACAGTCCTGTATAGGCTTTTGACTTAATTATAGCGGACAGCACACTCACACACTCACACACACACACACACACTCACACACACACAAACACGCATACAATGAAAATAACAGCTCCCCATGTCTCAGCTTTTGTCCTCAAGTTTCTCTCACAGACACACAGACACAAGCTGTTTTAGTGCTGAATCTTAAGACCCTTAACACTCCAAAAAAGAAACACTCGCCACCACCTCCACCCCCGCTCTCTCGCTCTCTCTTTCTGTTCACTTGACCCCCTTGATCTGAGAGCAAAAGAGAGATAGAGATGGAGAGGATCTTCCCTCTATCTTTCTTCAAACTTCTGTTCTGCAACAGAAGTCATTGGAGGGTGTGTGTGTGTGTGTGGGGGGGGGGGGG
>VUQI01013436.1:3441-16187 GCA_015106735.1 Paratilapia polleni
ATAATAAAAATTTTATTTTTTTTTTGTGTTTTTTTTTTTTTTTTTTTTTTTTGCAGAACTAAGTCCACCTCTTTGGACCAGACACAGGAAACGGTTGCAAAATCACTAAAGATGCAACAGGAAACATTACAAATAAAGAAAGAATAAAGAACTATAAGAAGAGTGTACTGCTGTCATGGTAAGTTAAGACAGGTAGGGTAAGATACAAAGTAGTACATGAAGGTGGCAAACAACATTATGATAAAAAGCCTGAACAAACTGATAAACGGAACTTGACCTTTTTGAAAGTCACATGATCTGATTTGCATCTTCTGATCGGTGGTGATGTGAACACAGTGGCTTTTGCTGGCAAAAGACAGCGCCATTTAGAGGGTTTTGCCACCAAACATGTTTTGGAAGAGGCTCAGTGTCTGATTTAGTAAGATTTAAAATGAAAGCAGTTGATTAACTGCTCACTGATAACTTTCTCGATACTGTTATCTCATTTTTCATGGTGGCATTTAGAGGCTTTTGCATGTGAACTCTTCAATTGTAATGAAGGAGGAGTTTAGTTACAGAGAATAAAAAGCTGGGGATGTGTGAGGACTGACTTGTTTTGGAGCCAGCCTCAAGAGGTCATTTGAGGAACTGCAATTTTTGGCACTTTGCTGGCTTAATTTTTATGGCCTGGTGATCATTTCTTGAATTGCTAAACTAGCTAAGCTTGAACAAGCCACAGTAGTAAAAGTCTGCTTGCACATAAGTGCATTAGTACTGACAATCTAATAAATTCATACATAATACCATACAACCAATGTCATTTTCTCAAATGAATACTTTTGGATACCTTAGGCAAGTAATGTATATTTGGCTGATAATAACTCTGTTTTTTTTTTTTTTTACTTCAGGTAAAAACAGTTGTTGTTTTTGTGTGTGTGTGTGTGGGTGTGTGTGTGTTGAGGGTGGTGGGTTAGTTTCCATTATGCCTCACCTTTAAATTAACATAGTCATTGGGATCCTAATCATCCAGAGAGTGTTTGTGTCAACATGTATAGCATGCCTTCACACAGCAGCGACACACTCAAGTGGCCAGATGGAGAGAGCACCAGTTTTAATCTGCACCTGTGTGCATTGGTACACCTTGATATAATAAGCTGTCTCCAGTGTGTTCATGTGGGCTGTCATCATGAGATTGTCTTTGAGTTTAACCCAAGCAGATCGTCTGCTCCCCTCCTCTGACACAGGAGGCTCCAGCGGGGCTGTCTGCCATTTAGGACTCATAAACAAGGTGCGTGTTGAGAGTCGAAGGGTCCTGTTGCTTTGGTGTCTCCCGTCTGCTGTCAGAAAACATGCAACACAGAGAAGTGATGAAGACAAGATAGGAAAAGACAGAAGGGGACAAGACAAGACAGAAGCAGACATGAGGAGAGGAAAGGAGAACAAAGATGGAGGAATGACAGGAACAAAGAGACAAAACAGAGGAGAAAAGGGAACAGAAGAAGAAAGAGGGCAAACATAGAAGGGGACAGGACAAAAAAAAGGACAGAATCAAACAAAAGACAGCAAATCCTTGGAAAAACAACAAAGGAATGACGGAAGCATGGACAGAGGAGAGCAGAAAGCTAATAATTAATCTTTTGCTCTATAATATGTTAAATCTTCAACAATTTCCCAAGACAGAGAAATTTAGAAGAAGACAAAATGAGGACAGGAGAGGCTATAAGAAGATAAGGGAAGATGGGAAAGAGTGGGAAGGAGGAGTACTAGAAGACAGAAAGAGAAAACAAAGGGGTAAAGGACAAGCCAAAGAGTGCAAAATTGAACAGAAGACAACAAATCAGAAAAGGACAGGAAAGAGCAGATAAGATGAGAAGATGCAACAGAATAAAACAACAAATATGCAGAAGATATAAGAAAACAAAGCATACTACAAAGCAAATCCTAAAATAATAATGGAACAAAATAAAATCATAAATGGACTAGAAAAGACAAAAGATAAATCAGACATGATACATGAGAAAAAGATGGAAAAGGAGATAAATCAGTAGGGAGGCAGAACAAATGAAGTTAAAACAGACAAAAACATGACAGGAACATGATGACAAAAAGAAAACAGAAAAGAAGTCTGGAGTGGACAAAGCAAAAACTTAAGTGTAGGTAATGAAACAGAAGAGGACAGGAGAGAATAAAGAAATGCAAATCTTATAAAGCACAGCAGAAAAGATAAGACAAAGGAGGACAGGATAAGAGGGAACATAAAGAGCACAAAAAAGACAGAAGAAGATGGGATGGGAATGAGGAGGTTGAATGAAAAGATGAAAAAGAAGGTGACAAGGAAAGAAGAAGAATCAAAGACAGGGAAGAAGACAGCAAGAGGATAAAAAATGTGTTTGAGACAGAACAGAAGAAATTCAGGGAAGACATATAAAAACAAAACTGAAGGGACCTTAACAAGAACTAGTAGGAAAACCAAGTAAGACAGGGACAGAAGAGGACAAACTGAGGGGAAAAGACAGGACACAGAGTGATAGGAGAGGACATGACAGGAACAAGAAGACAGAATCCATTATGATGGAAAATGACCAAAGAAGACAAAGCCAAAAAGGACAACACTGAATAAAAAGGAAGAAGACATGACAGCAACAAAGAGGACAGACTATAACAAAACAGGATAAATCCAAAGAGGACAAGGGAGAGGAGACGGAAGAGGACACAACTGTCCACTGAATGCAGCAAAGCATGAGCAGCACAAAACACAAACAGTTTAAGGCACTGAAACAGTTTAAGGCAGTGGCCAGCAACTCGTGTGATGACCTGCCAGCTGACAGGATAACCTCACTGTGCAGCTTCTCTCTGTGAATCCTATAAAAAGTGCTTTTTTTATTTTTGTATTTGTGCTCATGTATGTGTACAAAAAACATTCTGGTTAGCCTACACACACACATACACACACTGCTCACCTGGAGGTGGTGGGTGGGAGTGGGAGGATGGGGTCTGTGTTTAGCTGTGGGCCCTGCAGACAGGGCGATCAAAGGCTCCTCAGTCTTTGTCTGCTAACGTTGAATAGACAATAGTAAAGAGGGCTCACTTTGATTTCAGCTCACTTTTATTGATCACAGAAGAGCAGGGATTGAAATATGAGAGACAACCCTGAACTGGATTCTTCTTTAGCTATTGATTATATCCAGAACAGACGGCATTTCACAATGATCCAAGTTTTCATTTTATCCTCTTTTTTTTTTTTTTTTTAACCAAAAAAAATTTTTTTTTTTTTTTTTTTTTTTTTTTTTTTTTTTTTATTAAAATCGGTCCCCTCTCTTCCACTGTGTGAGGTTTGTGACTTCTGCTTTGGGTATCACAGTGTTGTTGCAATCATGCCCCAAGAGACAGAGGGAGAGACCGCTGGACAGTCAATGTACGGCTGTGCAGGGATTAGAGGGCTGTGTTAACAGCAGGGGGGCAGGGAGGATGGGCAGTCTGATCAGGGAGGGAAGCACCACAACATTTCACTCAGCATCTGTTCCCCTTTAGCCATGAAGACAACCCTCACCCTCATCAGACATTTGCATTACTTATGCTGGACAGAGGGTAGCCCTGGCTGCTTGATGAGGAAACCACACACGCCCAAGATAAACAGAGCAGAAAGATGAAGGAGAAAATACTCTAAGGTGGTGCTGAAAACAGAAAAAATGCTGAAAAGCCTTGGATTTTAGCTTGCAACGCTTGCATCACGTACAGAAGGACTACTGGCTTAACCATAAAGCAAGTGGTTCTGTAAAAAACACCACTGACCATAGCGACCACAATAATAAAGGGGTGTTCTCATATGCCCACATCGGAAGAGGCCATCTTATGGAGCAGCGATACGGGAGGCAATGAAATAAGCCTCCATATGACTTCACTGTAACCAATGGGCGCACTGTATACACAGAAAAAAAAATCACACACACACAGACAGCGATGCTCACCGTAAAGAATTAAATTGTTCTTGCACTGCACGCAGCTACAGGACAGTAATGTAACATATTTTCTGTGAATTATTCCAATCAACAATCCAACATTCAAATTATAAATCAACGTATCACGTTAAACGCACAGAAATATACAGCTAGTAAAATGAGATGTCAATCTTAGAATCTAAACAAAATAACACGAGAATTACTATAAGTACAGACACCACATGTGTGAGCGTCGTTTCTTTTACTTTTTTTTTTTATACTCGATTAAAGAAGAATCTACTCACAGCACGACGAATGAAAGATGATCAGTCGAATATGAGTGCACGTCGAAATAAAACCCAGGTTTCTGCTGAGGATAAATGTTTATTTCTCACTATTTTCTTCGTCTAGTTTTAACCAATAAATATATATTTTTTTATCATAAGAAAACAATAATAATAAATAATACACAGAGCGTTGGATGGACCGGAATAGACGGTGTATTCCCGAGCAGCGCTTTATCCAGACCTGCGATGTTCACGTGACTGATTACAACCCTCACCGACGTCACTGATGACACTGCTGTGACAGAGGAACAACGTCTGTGGTTCCGAAGAAACATTTGGTAAGCTTGTACAGGTTTATACGGAACTACACAACTTCGCACCGAAAGATTACATTATTATTATTATTATTATCAGAATAACAGAATAATTGTCCAACCCAGTTTCACAGCTCAAAACTCATCTTCCAAAATATAACACTGAACAAAGACCTCTCTAACAATAAATAAATAAATATTACTTAGGTCAACCTAATAAACTGAAAACTGAGTGTATTTTATCTTAATGTGACACATCTTTAGAGCTTCCTGCATACAGGCAACAATAAAGTTCTGAGTACTTTTGATGAGTTAAATTTTTTATTTAAATCTGCTGTGTGAGATAATACTGTTGGGTTTAAAAAATATTCATCAAGTTTTACCTTTTTATTGTTGTGTCCACATTGCCCAAGTCCCCAAATCCCACACAAACCATAGCCAAAGGCAGACAAGAACGTTTTGATTTCAGGAAAAGTACATTATTTTATTGTTAAAGTTTAAAAAAAAAAAAAAAACTGCATAAAAATGTTTTTTTTATGGTAAATTATTTATTTTGATAGTGCATTCCACGTATTCTGAGCATATTATACCTCAGCTATAAATGACAGCAGATGATGATGATGCTGGTTTATTTCAGACAAGTCTGAAATTTGTCTTGCATCACAGCAGCTCCACCCGCAACATCGCAAGAAAGACCAAAGAAAAGAAAAAAAAGACTAAAAACAGGACTTTATACAATTAACGTTACATTGTATTATAATTTGTTTTAACACTGTTGTTTTATCTGTTGTGTGTGACAGATTATTACAAGGGCAGCCTAGTTTGGTCCTAAATAAAAACTGTCTCAAATAATCACATTATTATCAACTTTATATATGAAATGAACTCATCTATGACAGGATAATCAAAAGTTTTTTTTGTTTGTTGTTTTTTGTTGTTGTTGTTTTTTATATTCAGTTATACCAAATCAAAGTGGTTATATGCAAAGTAAAGATTACTACAGTTAATTTGTTTTAGAAGGCTCTGGAGATTATTTTTTTAATCATCAGCTACTGTCCTTTTAGAGATTCTCATGGTAAGACAGACTGAACTGTTGCTGAAAATTGGTACATGAGACCTGAACAACAAGGACTATTGTCCTGCCCTCTGCTGCCCTTGTGTGGCGATTACCAAGACATACAGTTTGGTGGAAATCTACAGATGACCATATCTCATTACCAGAAGATCCCAGACCATTAGATGGACTCCATTTTCAGATATCTTGTTGTCTCTTTGATGTGGTGTTATATCTCCAAAATAATGGTGGCAACATTGTATCACCATTGCAGTTTTGTTGTAAAAAGAGATCACGACAGCTACTAAATCAAAAATGTTAGACATGGTATTACAGAGATGTACAGGTTAGATGAAAAGCATGATAGAAGACATGTGCAGTGGAGTGGACTAGATATTTGAATAATGCCATCAAATGTTGATTTACCTTTGCCCAGTTTGAATAAAGAAGCTCTGGTTGGATAAAAAAAATGCAAAATTTAGGAGAATCTGTTTAACAAGTTGCATGTTCAAAGTGGATAATGTATTCACTAGCAGCAGACAGTGGGTGGCTTTTCATTTCTATCTGTGAGACTGAATCACATACACAGATTGAAAGCCCCATGACTGCATCCCAGGAGAAAGAATCATAAAAACAAAAAAAACAAAATGCGATCATCTGCCATTTTCCTAGGCTACCACCAGCATGCAGAGATACTGTTGGTATTTCAAAGGTACAACTGTTAAAAGTGACCCAAGGTTATATATAAAGTCCAGTTACTGAAGTTAAAAGTCACTGAATTCACCAAATCAAGAGACTATTTAGATCTAAATTACCATGATATATTTGATAACACGTTAATAAAATATCCAACATTGCTGACATTTTATTGACAGTTTTATCAGAGAGGACCAAATGTACCATTGTAGTGCTCCCTGGAAAAAAAAAAAAAAAAGGTAAACAGAAAAACTAAAGAAAGCCCAAAAAGGCCCCAAATATTGAAGTCATCTCCAACAGATTTTCCCCACACTGTCTGAGAATATATCACATATCATTTTTTCTGTATCAGCTTGCATTAAACTCTCTGCTCTATCTGCTCCTGATTTTATGGTTGCACTATTACTTTAACTGATATATTTGTTATCTATGGACAACTTTGGGTCTTGGTTAGATATTTATTTGCATTTTTAACAGACAGTCCTTGCCACCCACGAACAGCTGGAACCGCCAAAGAGTTTATGTAGTGATACAGGTTCAAGTTTGACTAAACACAATATTTATTACTGTATGTACCTGCAGCCATGTTTAAAGGTCATTGTGTTCTCTTTTAATATTTACAAAGACTAAATATTTATTTTGTTACTTAACATAAACTCTTTGCAACTAAAGATTAGAACTGATGTTGCTCATAGAGTTTCAAGTAAGACGTTGTGATATCCTCACATTTCTTATACACTTCTTGTTGCCAATACCTGACACAGCTGAGTCATATAGTGCCTTTGCAGAAGCCTGAACATGCAGCACTGACATCACCTGACATTTTTTGATCTCGGTGAATAGCTCGGTTTGAGTTCATGAGCTATAGAGGAAAAACAGAACAGGTGTGTAGGTGTTACCCGCCATAAAATAACAAGGAAGATCCAAAGATGATCACTACATCACTGCTGCTGTCAAACGAGGGAACAGTGCATCCATGGCAACAACTGATGAGTTATTCAAAAAAAAAAAAAAAAAACAATCATATGAAGTTTAAAAACTAATTATTATTGGATCATCAACACACTGGAAGGAAAGGTGATTTTTCCCTTGTATAGCTAAGTATAAAATTTGCACGACATAATTTACGTACTGCGAAGGCACACTTGGACTTGAGCCTCCCTCACAAACATGTGACAGACTGAGCAACAAATGCATTTTACAGGACCATCATTCTCTGGTTTCACTCAGGATAATAAGGATTCAAGGATACTTTATTGTCATTCATGAACATGAAACATGAAGAACGAAATATCAGACTAATAACTAGGCTACAATGAAAAAAGAACCAGCTGTGTTGGGGTTATTGTTGAGCTTTGAAATCCAGCCATTAGTGTGAAAGCTCTAATTTGGCCTGTCCTGTCGGCATTACAGGTATTATGAATTATAGTCATTGTTTTATTTAGTATCTGAGCAGAAAAATCCATATGAAATTACCTTATAATGAGGTCTGGTCTTTGATGGTATGAGATTATTGTTGATTACATCCTCCAGAGGAATAAAAATTGCTCCTAAAATGAACATTATGATTAGGAGAAAATTAGATGAGAAAATGCTGTTGAAAAAAAAAAATCTACATTACACCAAAAGCTTGGAAAGTGACCATCACCAACTGGTCATGCAAGCCACACCAGTTTCATCAACTTTTTGACTGATTTATTGCTTTTCAGAAGTGTATTGTTTTTAAAGCCATTCATAAAATAACTTAAGGCCACACATATAACAGAAAAGGTTCTTTAAGCTAGCATCCATTAAAACAAACTTTCAGGGTCTTGTGTTCTTTACTTGGAAAACATCGAAAACATCTTGACAAAATTTTGAAGTGAGTCAATGATTTTTTTTTTTTTTGGAATGAATGCTGTTTTTTTTTATATATATAAATATATGCACTTTAGACTCTGCGCTTGCTACATGAAAATGTAAAGTGTGAATAAATAAAAATGCTGTATAACTACTGGAGCTGAAATAAAAACGGAGGTGAAAGGATTTTTCCTATTGTGAGGATTGTGACTTCCTGTGAGGAAGCTGACACTGTTAAATTAGAAATGGTGGAGTACAGTACAGTGTCCACTCAAACAAACCACGCTAATAAAGATGTGGGCTTCTTCTAACTATAGACATGATTACACCATGGGACCACGTGGTGTATGCACGCAATTCAAATGGTAGACAGACCCTTGATAATATTATCGTATCGAAATTTGAACTGCTTAGGATGCACTGATCCTCATGTAACCCCACATATAAATATGAAACTTGAGAACTCACTTGCGACTGGTTTCATTTCTTCCGACGCTCTCACGAACACCCGACTGCCTCCTGGTGGACAAAACGTGGAATTGCAGGCTCTGCAGGTATTGACTTCTGTTTCTGTTCACTGCTTGTCCTTGAAGCAAGTATGGGCATGGTAAACACTGGGCGACGGTAATCAATGTCTCCAGTCCATACTAGTAAGACTGACTTGCCCATGACTAAATTAAGTCTCCAATCACAATTTGGTTTTGTACAAAAAGTGAGCTTGCATCCAAAATCCTTTAAAGGCAGTAAACGTATGTGATTGAAATACTATGTTAAATATCTGAAGATGAAACATCCTGTGGTAGATCTGCTTGAAACCATTGATTTAGGTTTGAATACACAGATTTGACAAGGATCTTCCTACAGAGTGCCTGCTACCAATTAAGTAAAATTCGCAACAACACATCTGTATATTCACCACACTTAGCAGGCCTACCACAAAGTGAGTTTATGGATGACATTGTTTAACTCCACCAAGGTTAATCTGCTCTTTTCACACAAGGCCTGTGGGGAAAAAAAAAAAGCATTACAGATTGATGTCTGTTCTGCAGAGTTGCACCATTGTATAGCGAGAGTTGTTGGCATTGAGTCCTTGCAAACTTGTAGTAGTGTGGTTATTCTGTCTCCAAGAAAATAGTCATGCCTTTAAACCTCAGCTTTGAACTAATATGGAAACATCTGTTTTCATAGCCTTCTCCATTAACGAGTCTCTCCACTTGATTTAGACAAATCTTTTGTCATTTCCTTTTCCATCCTTACTTTGTTAAAGGGCTTATTTTAGTTATTGGGCAGAGTTATGTGTGTCAAGGTACATTTTCATCCAAATTATATATAGACACAGAGGGAGTGAAAATGATCAACTTTCACTGGGATGAATAGTGATTGTGCATTAAGTAAAGATCCAGCTCTGGTCTGATGGATAATCACAGTTCCTGTACCAGGACGTGATCACAATAAAGATCTGCAGCTGAGCTCTGCTATGGATTTAGCCACAGCAGAGTGCAGTCAAATGGTGCATACTTGGATGAAAGCACTCTTGCACCAGGATTGATCCTGCTGGCAGAAATTCTTCAGGAATATACAAACTTTATCAGAAGTAGTCACATGTCATTTCAAATGTTTTGTGTTCACTTCAGCTTTCTATTCCCCTAGCTCCCAACAGCTGATGCCAGACTCAAGTGAAAGTGACAGGTTATCCTGCAACAGTGTGGTCAGCATCCAGGTGCAGCCTTTCAAAGCATGTTGATGCCCCCACCCACCTCCCCCATGACAGCTTCTGTGAAAAACAGCTTTGGCTGAGAGATAGAGCTGACAGGCGACTATAGCAGAAAGGATTACACCTAAGGACTGCTTTAGAAAAAGAAAGGCCTCTGAAGTTCTTCTTTAACTCAACATTTACAAATGTTGTAAGATGCAGCCTAAAGATAGTCCTGCTTCTGCACACAGATGAACCCAGTCAATGACATTTTTCACATTAAACTTGGTTGGTTTTACCAGTTGCAAAGAATTTGTGTTTTGTATATAAGTTGTGAATTAATAAAGTGAAAATTTTCAACAAATTCTCTGTAACTTATAACTGATGTAATTAACACTTCCTCTGAAAGACTAATAGTAATAAAGGAGGAGTATGTTCAACTGTGAAGATTATTTCAATGATTTGTATAAAATGTCTTTTAAAGGAAAAAAAATGAATTCCTGTGAGACAGCTGACACTGTTAAATTAGGAATAATGAAGAACAGATGTGGATGTGGCAGTAATCAGGGACATACACGTCTACAGTTTCATATTTGATGGCACACTTTGCATTGAGGTATAATCCATATCAGTTGGCAGAACAAGGCTCCAAAAGTCAAAAACATTTTCTTTTTTCTGTCACAGTGACTCAGCTGAAAGACAGGGCAAGCTCCCCAGCAACAGTAATCATACCCGTATTCCAACAAGAGCAGTAGTTTCAGCACCTTAATATAAGAATATGTAAAAAAAAAAAAATCACACATGCACCCACAGAACTTTTAAGCATTCAGTATTTGTCCAGCTTTTAGTCAAAGTTAAATGAAGTTTTGTTGCTGTCTTTAACTCACTACTCGGCCTGACCTCTGAGAAATCACATAAATTATTTCTGTGTGTAGAGGCTATTTAACAAGCTAAAAAAATCGACATCTTTCTCAAGTGCTTACCTTGCTACAGTGTGACCTCGTCCTTTTATGCTTCTTTTTCTATTCTAGCTCCCTTTAAAGTTCCCGACTGTATTTGGTCCATTAGTTCCTCGACATAGTGTCTGCATTTCCTTTCCGTGGGGTATCACTCAAGGCTTGTTGGCTGTCAGTTGAGTGGAGCTCAGGAAACCTGCTCCTCAATGCTGTCTTAGTAGTGAGCGGGCACACTGCAACTTCTCCCTGTTCCAATAATACAACAGTTTGGCCTTTTTTAGTAAAGAAAATGAGTTAGCCACAGTTCCACTGTGTCTCACAGTGGTTTTGTTGTAAAATTACTTTGTTTTTGCCGCATATGATTTTATGGAATTTATGTTGTGGCTGAAGTCATAACATATCTGAGCCAGTGGTTCAGCTGGTGACTGAATAACAGTCCTGTAGCATAGTGCAGTAAGGGCTTTTATATGTTATAGTGCTACAGGTTATTTATATAATGCCATACAGACAGATACAATAGTCATATTAAATGTATTTGATGATCCAACAATTTAAATGTTTAAAAATCAAACCATGGTGTTTAATGCACACCGGTGCACCCCTAAAAATGTAGTTTTTATTAACCTCCAGCAGTTCAACATTTCAGTCACATCACAGTGATGTAGCAGTGGATGAAAAAATACCCATCATATGTGTTACATGTGCAACAAAGTAGACTTCTGAGCACCAATCACAACCATCAGTGATCCTGGGTGCGGTCAGATAAAACAGGCTCCACACTTTCAACCAGAGCAGTAGTAAAAAATTGCTTTTCTGTTTTTCAGTCTTGTGCACAATCTATTATGATATTATTCAAAAGAAATTGTTTAATTCCTGTAATTTCATTTATATAACTGTCAAGCAAATCTAATGAAACTAAAATAAATGTGGTAGACTAAGGGGTAAAACAATTTTCCTCTGTGGTGTAGTGGATAAAATTACAAGCTGTACAGAACTGAAGTATATGTACAGTGTAAATGAGCTTGCCTTGCCTGAGGGTCGCTCTTTCAAAATGACAGGAGGCCAGGGGCCAGATTAAATAATAAAAAAAGTAATATTTATGAGATAAAACGAACCAAAGTGACTACCGAACTACAGAGCAAAGGATTGACACTAGGCTGACAGTGCATTCAATAGCTGCAACTGAATTTTTGTTACATTTGAAAGTGTTAATACAACACTGAACAAAGCTGCAACCTCTTCAATCAGTTTTATACAGTGAATTTTAAAATAGTTGGCAGGCACCGTGTGGTGATGAGTAGGCCTATCACTGGTTTAAATCATGTAGCTGTCCCTTCACTACTTACTCTGCACATAGCATATTTAACATGAGAGCACTTAACAAAGATTATTTTCCTCACCCAAAGACTCTGAGTAACACCTTAACAGTTTTGAAATGCAGGCAGAAGAAGGTCTGGAATTGTAAGCATTAAGTTACCTGATAAGATTCCCTGTTCATCAGACTGGAACCCTTCATTAATTAAATTTAAATTCATCCTCTGTAATGCAAGGTATTAACCTGACTGAAACGGGTTTCTGATGGCAGAATAGGCATTTAATTTGAAACTTGTACCAAAACAACAACCTGCTTTGATATGACAGCAGCTAGAAAAACCTTCCTCAGAGGTCAAACAGTCACATGAAGTATGATCCACTGTCACCACACTGGTCAAAGATGGGATAATGTTCAGCACTAATAAAACGCTGTCTGTGCATCGATTGTCAACATGTTATTGCTTCTACAGAGGGTGAAATGGAATTCACATAGTGAATGAGTAAATTCATCTCAATAAATAAATAAATATGTTCTTTTAGCGTGATACAAACATAAAATAATTTAGAAATGAATTTTCTTTTCTTTTTTTTTTTCTTTTTTTTTTCTTTTTTTTTTTTTTTTTTTTTTTTTTCTTTTTTTTTTTTTTTTTTGTTTTTTTTTACATTTGATTACCTT
>VUQI01013436.1:16207-27106 GCA_015106735.1 Paratilapia polleni
GAGAGTGAGAACATTTTAAGTGACTTCAAAAACAGTTCACAAAATGACACTGATAATTTCACAAGGAGATAAATTGTGTGTTATCTACATCAGTGGGTATCCATTATCTGATCATGCTCATCTTTTTTATGCTAGAGTCACACTGATTTTTTTTTTTAAAAAACAGAACACCATCACTAATATAAATTAACCGAAAAAGCAATTCGATTCATAAATACAAAACAAAAACAGTCCAAGCAATCTCTTCTTAACACCCACTATTTAAAAAATGTAAACCAAAACATTTGCAAGAAAAACAAGAAGCTTTCACATACAAAAAAAAAAGAACAAAACAACCACAAGATCAGATCACTTCATTAGTGTGGGGAAAAAAAACCAAACTTTAGACTAACTGTAACTCTCAGCAATGCAATAAATGCATGAACACTGATGACCTGAATACATTTTAAGATACACTGGGCCTCATTAACACTAAAACTAAAAGAAGCTCTTTAGTTAGACATAGGGATCACGTTAGTATTAACTGTGATCATTACTGGATAACAGTGAATAAAAAACCCAATATCATATTTTACTATTTATCCATGCTTTCTCAGACTTGGTTCACTCTCAGCCAAGTTTCCTTAATTAAAATTTAGAGGAGGCTTCTCTACCTTTGCCTGCACATTTCTTCACTTGAGAGTAGATGATCATAAGCACTTTGTGGCAGCTGTGCTGTGATATGCAGCTGCTGCACAAAGTGAAAAATTCATCAACACTATACATAGTAGATCTCTGCCTGCTTAGATATGGTCAAGGCTGCTAAACCTTCATTCCTGCTGAGAAAATCACTTCCGTTTAGGGGACATTATAAACACCTGGCTGCCCTTGAATGCAAACTTATATCATTGGGTAAAAAGAGTGAAGACAGCACTCTCCATGTAAATAAACTGTCCGCCTAGTCCGTGTATACTGTCTTATGGGGCGTTTGGAACAGTGTTGTTCCACTTCAGCAGGTCCATAAAGAGGCCAGGCAGCAGTTTGTGTGATCAATTATATAAGAAAATACAGTGAGTGAATGATCGCTGGTGTGTGGGACACTCTTTTCTCCCCTCCCTCTCTCTGGGCCACAGAAAGGGTGCCAGTGAGGGAGTCAAAGAGAGCAGGGTCCAGAGGAGCTGCGGCTGTCCTTCCATCTCAACTTGTCAGTATCTAAACGAACACACACAGAGACAAAGGGAGGGCCGTTGGCTGAAAGTTGGCAGAACGTTTCCCAGATGCCGGCACGCAGTCAGAGCCAGTTGGAGAGTGTGCCCTCTAGAGCAGGGAGCTGGGGCTTTCTGGGGGTGGTGGGGGTGTGTGTGTGGGGCTGTGACGCATGGGTAGTATGTCATAGTGGCTGGGGATGTGGCTGCTGCGGGGAAGGTCATAGGGGTTCTGGGAGAAGCCGGTGGCCATTCCATTGGGTCCCTGCAGGACGCTCACTGTTGGCTCTGTAATAGTTAGGGGAAGAAGGAAGGAAAAAAGTAGGAGAGATACATAAGAAGGTAAAGTAGCAGGCACAGGCTGAGGAAAAAAAGAGACCAGAGAGGCACATGCAGCAGAGAAACCGCATATATTTTCTTTCATCGAGGCGTACAAAGTCTGTACCGGCTCACAGTATGGAACATGACAAGAGAGGCCATAAGCTGCAGGACCCTGCTGAGCTCCACACACAACACTCCAACAATGCACTCACCAACATCATAGACATTCCTGCTCGCACTGCCCAGGAGGGTGGCAGTGCCTCCAAAGGGCACTTCACGGTGGGAGGGGGATTTCATCTCCACATAGCTGCTCTCTGTGTGCTTGCAAGCCAGCCCTGGTGGGTCTCTAATGGTAGCGTATGGATTCTCACTATTGAGGGAGCAGGAGCTGTTGCTGCACATGGAGCCCTTGATGTAATCTGCAGTTGCCGCAATACAAGGACATATTTAGTATCAACAGAAATGAAGTGCCTGTGACTGACTTTTAATAATGGTATAAATACTGGCCTCTGATATTAAAGGACTAAAATTTAAACGGGTATCAGTGTGACCAGGAGATTGGCAGCAAAACTTGTTGCCATTCTGATGTAGTTGAGCTTCTTTTGTCTCGGACAGGTGACTAATGGTGGTATGTAGTAATCAGAGTACAAAGGGGAGAGAGTGCAGGACTCGTCTCATCCATAACAGTCTCATCATACTGATAAGAGGTCTCATTAGAGACCGCAGCAAAGCTGCTTCAGACCACTCTCCACACCCTTGGGTTTCTCACATTCACCACCCATTGAACAGTGTGGAAGACAAAATGACGTATCAGGCACTGAGCCATAGAGAGCAATTACTGTTGGAATAAAACCTCAGCCCACCATGATCTTGTCCAAAGTGCAGTGAGTTTTCACATAAATCACAGAGAATATACGGATGTGGGATTTTGGGTCAGAGAAATAGCTGTCTCACAGGGGAACAGAACCCAAATGGGAAAATTGATACATGGGCTGTTAAGCATAAAAGGATTTTGTAATTTAGCTGCTAGTGAAGCTGAACAGGATTCCACATGCAGAATACTGTGTCTTCACAGACACACATGCAACAGACTGCAACTGATCCTGCTATTAATTTCTTACCTTTTCTTGAGCCTCTTTGTGTCTGTGCCTCACCCTGTTGAACATCTGTAAACATGTCACAATATGAAAGTCAGACATCATATTAAATTCCCAGAAGCTGTGAAGGTTGACAGGTGATGTCTCATTATGGTAAAAAACATAAAAACACAAAAACATTTTTTGGAAGATTCTAAAGAAAGTGGTGGTAAGGAATTACTGCAACAACAAAACATCACAGGGAAAAAGCAAGCCAAGTGCTAACACTACAATAGTTAACCACTGAGCGAATACAAATGACTGTTTGACTTCTCATTTTAACTGATGTGCTTTGTACTTAAACACTAAATGGGGATCTGGCTTTATAGTCAAGCATGAAAAAGAATTAATTATAGATATTAGGTTTTTGAATGGACATCCAGCCTGTTCTGATTCCCAGAGCACTGAATACTGTCCTTTTTGTCAAAGCTGCTGGTATCTCACAGATATGCACAAGGTGTCCTTTGGTGTCTGTGCCATGACCCACTGGGTTGTGGCAGACTAAGACAGCTCTCTCACTCCCAAATTGTCACACACAGTACAGAATCTACTAAAGGACCCCTTAGTGTCACGTTTAAATGCAGAATTTTGCACTGTACATGTTTTTTCATTCCTTTTCTAAACTTAACCATGTACATTTTAGTGCCTAAACCTAACCGGCGAGTGAACGCAAAATTGTAAGTGAGTTCAAAGGAAGCAAATCTGTGAGAGAAAATAAAGCAAAATAAAGTCCAAAAGACAAAAGCTCCCAAAGGGGACATAGACTCTAATCATCTGGCTAACAAACCCCCTATTGAGGACTTTATCTGTCTTTAAAAGGGGCCAAGTTATCTCTCGGGATCTAATATTGCGGCACGTCATGGCACCGAAACAAAAGAACACCTTGTGCGTATCTCTAGGATATCAGTGGCATCTGACAGAACAGCAGTATTTGACACCCCAGGGTTAGAACACATTGCAACAGTGTTCAATGCACCTAAAATCAGGACATAAGCATCATTTTTATACTAGCAGTAAATAAAATAATATTTACAATCTCCATTTGCACAGACACAAACCCACATGAATCTTAATCACTATTTTAACAAAGCTGTAAGCAAACATAAGAGCATTTTGTTAGTGTTAGTTCAACATAACTCACTAATTCGATTTTCTCCTACAGTATGACAACATATATTCACTTATGTTCTTTTAGCACATTGTCGTTCATTAGACCCTCTTCTCCACTTAATACTACCTGAGAATTACCATTAACAAAAAAACCCACTTTAATGTCCTTACAACTGCACTTATAAACCCTTCACGAAATGCTAATACGCTCCTTTAAAATCCTACACTTAATTTTCTATCATTCACAGCCTAGGAGTATAGTGTTTGACCCATTGTAAGCCTTCATAGAAAAATGTGCCACTGGGGGAAGTGAAAGAGGACTAATGAGCTCATAGTGACCCTTATTCATCTTCGCACCACTGCTTTCTCTGCATATCTTATCAAAATCAGAGCAAAGGTTATGTCTAACAAGAGACCCCTGGTTCATCTTCATTCACAGCAGGTTAGCGCCAATAAAGGATCTGCACGAACGACACGCGCGTTTTTGCCCTGGAATCGCAGATTCTGTAAGGTCTAAATTCAGGATGTACGAGGTGTGACATAATAAGAGAGAGGAAAACTGACCCAGGTCATTGAGGTTGCAGTAGGCTCTCCATTCAGACCCATTTCTGCTTTTCAGGGTGTTTGACTGTGAAAAGAAAAACACAATGCACTGTTGATTTTGTACTGTAGTATGTAGTTTAGAAATTACATTTTGTATGAACACATGGAAAGTTCATACTTTGAGGGTCAGCGTGCCATCCAAGTTGCTGGAAATGGTTGAGACCACGTTACACTGAGCCACAGTGTGATAACTGGGGTTGGAGAAGCACTGGCCACTGCTGCTGCTGCTGTTCTGACTCTGATTGATCTCAGGAGCACTGGTCCTCATTGCTACAGTACTGCCACACTCTGAGGGTTTACAGATAGAGAGGTTTAAAAGCAAAATGATACAATTTTTTAATTATTTGCTATTTTAGTGATAAGGGTGTAAGCAGTTTTGTCATATATTGTAACTGATGGAAAAATGCACAGCTAAGAGTAGACTCTTACCAGACAGAGAGTAGTCAGTGTTGGTAATGTGCATCGCCTGTGTGTAGGACACACTTGGCTGGATCTCATGGCCCTTGTCCCTCTGCCTTTGTCTGTACCACACAAACAGACTAAGCATGGCCATGATGATGAGGAGGAGAAAGATGATGCCCATGACAGCCCCCGCGGACTGGCGCTCCGAGCCTCGTGCTGGACTGATCTTCGTGTATGGGTTCAGCTCCTCCATCATCAGAGCTGCTACAGAGAAAGCACAGAAAGTGGGTTGTTTAAACAATGTGTACACATCTGTGTCTGAGTGATAACACCCCGCAAAGCCTCGACCACCTCAATCACCTCTCACCTTGATCACATCGGATGCCTTTATAACCAGGGCTGCAGTAGCATGTTCCAGTCACATAGTCACAGGTAGCGTTGTTTAGGCACTCACATAGCTGCTGGCAACCGTATCCAAATGTACCAGCAGGACACTCTGCATGACAGAGAGGCACATTATTACCCCCATCAAAATTAAAGCACTTAGAGAGTGGGAGCCAAACTGTTTATAGAACACATACTCATC
Organism: Paratilapia polleni; assembly: GCA_015106735.1. Lineage (NCBI taxonomy): Eukaryota > Metazoa > Chordata > Actinopteri > Cichliformes > Cichlidae > Paratilapia > Paratilapia polleni. The sequence goes on from VUQI01013436.1 coordinate 21,550, forward strand.
CACAGGGTAATTTTGCTTAGAGCTAAAATGTGTTGTGCCTACTCAACTCTGCTCACAGCTCGTCCCAATGAAGCCAGTTCGGCAAGCACACTGGCCAGATATGTGGTCACAGTCTGCACCGTTTTGGCAGCGACACACTTCGGAGCAGTCCCTGCCGTAGAACCCTGAAGGACAGCCTGGGACAGAGATGTATAAAATGTTAAAGTGGGAGGAGTGGAGAAAACAAAGAGAAGGGAAGACAACATAGTGAGTCAAGGTCAAATCGCAAAGGAACAGTAAAATCAATATCACTCAATGTCTCAGCTGCATACTCAATAAGGGACAATGTGAATGAATTGAAATGAAACATTTCCTGCTTCTGCAGAAAATGCCGTTATGTTGTCAACATAACCTAGAGGTGGAATTAAAGAAGAAGACAACTGGAAATAGTAAGAATCTACATGAGAGAAAAGAGGGAAAAACAAATGTCATTTTCATGCACAATAGCAGGACCACGACACTATAAACAATACTGAATAAACCCTCGAGGTGATAGATAATGGAAATTCAAATTAGTGGACTGATATTGATGATCTGCTCTATCCCTGGGTAAATGACTGGGATGTATTATGAACATTAATGAAATGACCATTAGTTCTATTCTGTTGTTGCTCTCTCTCTCAAAAATAATAAATAAAAAAATAAATAAACATCCAGTTCCCCTGTAATTTGAAAAAAACATGTTATTTCTCACTTGTCATCTGCTGCAGTTCTATTGCACTGCCAGTAGATGACACTGTGTGTCTACTAACTGGATGGGAGAAACTCACGCTGTGTGCAGTAGAGACCGGTCCAGCCGGGGCTGCACCTGCACTCTCCATCATAGGCACTGCACTGGGCTCCATTGTGACAGTTACACGAGTTGAGACAATCAGGGCCCCAGTGCCCAGAGGGACAGGCTGCAGACGCCAGAGACACAGGCAAGCTCATGGTCACACACTCTCCCTTACATACACTATGTCCTACACATGCATACATGAATCACATAACACATATTTTTGAGGATACGTCCAGATATTCTCTACATATTCATACAATATGTTAAACAGTATAGTTCTTTGCAGAAAATCCAGTTTTATCATTACCCTCCACAAGCCCTTATTTTCTAGCATCTTATAAGAAGAGACATAGCTGCCACCTGTATATTTATATTTATAGGGGTTCATGTTTCTGATCATCAGCTACTTTTACTTTAATAGTTAATGCAATTAAAAACACACACATCAATTTCCCATGGCATGGCAGCTCAAAGTTCTGCTAATGATCTTTGGCCTACAGTGCTGTAAATCAAAGAGCATAATGTATTACAACAATCATTTAAGCAAGCTGTGTGTTTTACATCAGCTGGGGCTGAGGGTAGTTCTCTCAGTGTGTAGAGTCATGAAGATGATTAATGTGTATGAAGGTAAGGGTGTGAGAGAAATTAGGAGTGGAGACGGACAATGAGAGGGGGAAATGTGGGAAAATGAGCAAATTAAACACTGGATGAAGGAAGAAAGCCATACCCTGAGAGCAATCCTCTCCTATCCAGCCAGGGAAGCACTGGCATGAGCCATCGATGGGGTTGCAGGTGCCGTTGTTGGTGCAGAGGCAGATCTCGGCACAAGCCCTCCCATACCTGCCGCTTGGACAGACTGCAAAACAAAAAAACCCCAACACGCCACTTTACAAAGAAAAAAAAACAAAAACAGATCTGCGTATTAAGACTAGAAAAACACATTAACACTATGACATTAAACTTAGGCACATTACTGTGAACACATTTATGCAAACACACTAATTTTGTGAAAGGTTGTGTAAACATATTCCTCTAATGGATGATACCGTTTTATTTGAGTGGACATAAAGTGATCTGCTTAGACAAAAGGAGGAGTCAATCACTGCCTCCTGTGGCACAACTGCCCTATTTCCACTGACTAGAGTGGAATGAGTGATGTGCCAAAGAATTAAAATAGACCATGTACACAGACCACTGCATACATTTTTTATGAAATTAATATTTCAATGCACTCAGGCACTCTTCAATAAGAAATATCATTTCCAATGAAACCTCTATTGTGTTTCCTTGTTGGACCATGGGACAAATTGAACCAAGGTGTATCTAACCATCAGGATCAGGGAGCTGCAGTGCCAGCAGATGCAATAAAGGTCTCACATAAAAGAATAGCCCACCGTTGGAAATATCTGATAAGGTGGCTGGCTGTGAAAGATATGGGTCTGACTCATTATCATGTGGGATGACTTTAATGATTATATTTCAACTGGTTTTTCCCTCTTCTTGAGAGCTCTTTCAACCTCTTTCAAGCAGGTTGTCATTAAGCCATGAAGTTGGCTCCCCCATACTGTTGCTTCTGGGGATTCAAGCCTCAACTCACTGGGAGAGCTTCATTAGGCTGGGACTTCGTGTGCTGGACAGAGGACAAGAGAGGACACAATGGGGCTCAACATGAAGATAATGTGCATGATGATGGCCACCTTCATCCCTTGTCGCCTAACGTCTGCTCACCAGTAATTATAGTCCAGACAAATTAGGACTGGTTCTCGTTTTTACTTTCTCCTCTTCCTTCAGTTAAGCTATTAAAATTTTATTTGTAAGACATTGCTTAAAGCCATGAAAGAGAATTCAAAAATTCCCCATTGCCTTTCTGTAATTTATTAAAAAAATGGTAAATTATTAGAAGAAAAAAATCTGAAGTACATTTGTGTGAAGGTATCTTTTCTCAACACAGTGAAGAACATTTTTAAAGCACTTTACTGACAATGAGGAACCACTGACAAAACAAATACCTTTGGTCACACAAATTGTCACACAAATGAGCTAAGATTAACACTGTAGTTCAATAGATGGACAGTGAGTAAACAAAAACTACATATACACACAAAAGATTTACACCCAATCTCTTTATAAGTTTCCTATTGAATGTTCTTGGCTTTTGCAGACCTGACATACAGCAAAACGTCCAGCTAAAAAAAAACACATTTATGATACTGTCATCACATTGCATGTGATTAGAAATATTCTACGACGTGGCTGTTGACATATGTTGCTTTTAAAACATAAGCTGTCTGATTTCTAAAAGTGTCAAATCAAACACATCTCCAGCTCAAATAAGTAATGGCAGGGAATTAGGGTGTTTTTATACATCATCTTCAGTAACATCACAAAGGCAATGCACAAAAAAAGGGTTGCCTTGAAAAGAGATTTAACAATATAAACAGGTGTGCACATGCCTTTTTTTCTTTGTCTCTGTGTATTCATGAAAAGCAATTTACATACAGCTCCGTTTGCAGAATTAGGCAGAGGGACAGCAAAATTTACTTAAAATATTCTTTGTCTAAAAACGTGGCTCTTAACAATTTTCAGTCCTCTGTTGAAGGTTATTTTTTTTTGTATTTTTGGCCGGGGATGCACTGATAACAGTCATAATTTAAAGTTTCAAGGCTAAGATGCCAGTGGGAGAGGTATCAGGTCATCTTATTAGAGCCAGTGTGCAAAGCAAGGACTTAAACAGAACTCTGATATATTAACGACCGTTTCATAAGCAGTGTTATTCTCTTACAGATTTTTGTATTTGAAACTTTCCATTTTTAGTAGAAAAAGAATAAAACTAAAACTTCGCAGTGAATGAATTTCACTGTACGTGAACGAGCGGGATAAAGGTCAAAAGGACATAGAAGGCTACTTGCCTTGGTTGCACAGTGAGCCAGTAAAGCCAGACAGGCACTCACAGTGGCCCGTGACATGATGGCACGGCCCAGTGCTGTGCACACACTGTGGACATGACTGGCTGCAGCGGTGCCCGTAGAACCCTGGAGAGCAGACTGTAGGCAGCAGAGTGTGGCAGGAGAGGACAGAGAAATCAGTCACCAGTGTTGGATGAAACAAGAGGTATATAATAATGAAACAAAGCATGACAAGAGTGATCAAGGGGGTGCAGAAAAATCAAGGCTGGAAGAATTAAAGCAGAAAAGACAAGGAGAGACAGCAAAGGGAGGGGAAAAGTATAAAAGTCAGTCTTTATTGTAATCACTGCCATTTTATCTACAGCCAGAGACAGAATAGTAAACGAGTTAAGAGAATAGTGAAAGTCTGTTTTATGTCAAGCCTTGAGAGCAGCTTGATGATCTGTACATGTCAGGAGACACACAACTGTGTGTTAATAATGCAAATTTCATTGAAAGAATGTGAACCAAGAGATATATAAAGGGTGGTATAAAAGTTATTATATAACATTTTATGCAAAGATTGTGCAACCATTATAAGAAGCTGCAAATTTAGATTAAAAACATATTTTCATTGGAGCACTATACTTCCTAAGAGAGCCTTAGGAATAGTTATACTATTTTCACAGCCAGTGATTTGGAGAAAATTGTCAGGGGACAACTGGGTATTTCCAAAATAGAAACCTTTCAGAAACTGACAAAACAGCCTCACTTGTAGTTTGACAAACTTGCAATGTTAAGTTTACCCAGTGGATTTTATTTTAAGCACCAGGTGTAATGCATTTTTATCAGCCTCTAGAGAAGCATGCAATTCTTCAGTTAATATTTCAATGAGGAAAAGAGTGAAACTGCAGTTAAGAGGTTTTTACCTGAGGAGTAAATTATTTGTGTAAATATTGAGTTTGGAGGAGTAACCATTTCCCCCCTTTCTCTCTCTCTCTCACAAACACATCGTGTTTAAGTCTCTCCACTCAAATTGATGTTTACAGGTTGGAGACAGTGAATTCACTCCCAATCAGTGAGTTCATCACTTGAGAGCGCCTTCAGACAGGCCCCATTCAGAAACCAGAGCTAGCACTCCCAGTGAGGATGCCCTCTGATGAGCCTCAGGCGAGGACTGTGAGTCTCCCACTGTGAGTCGGTTGTTGAGGACGGTGCAGGGGGGTGAGGAGCATGTGTGTGTTTATGTGTCTGGGGGAATGCCGTTGGGGCAAAGACACTGTGATTAAGTGATAGCTGTGATGAAGGGTTTACACTCAAGCAGTTATGTCCAACAACAATTCTTCAAAGATCAAACAAGGTCAGTTCTGTGATGGAGTTTTAGTGTACTGGTGTTAGTGTAACAGATTTATTTCCTGAGGGTTTGGATAAAGAGAAGTTGCTTTGAGAAAGAGAAAGAGGCTCACTTCTTTTGCAGGATGTCCCTCTGTATCCAGGTGCGCACACACATGTGCCGTCCTCAGGAGAGCAGGATCCTCCATTCTGACAGGAGCAGCTGACTGAACAGTTGGGTCCCCAGAAGCCTTGTGGACACACATTATCGCAGTGGATTCCTGCAGGCACATTACCAAATCTTCAGTGAATGCACACTAAGAAGGCAAAAGACTGGTAAGCTGATAAATTCTAAACAGCGTGCCATCTGTAAAAACACATCATTAAAGAGCAGCATTCACAATGTCTGATCATACCACATCTATGCACGGTTATTAAACTAGCATGGATCATCGATTGATTTTAGTTCTGAATAAAGAAGCTGCAGTTTTGAGGTTTTTTTTTTTTTTTTTATATATATTTC
>VUQI01013440.1:3395-25079 GCA_015106735.1 Paratilapia polleni
ACATTTGTTTTTAAATATAACAGATTTTATATTTATAATTACAGAAACATGGGTCAGGCAATGCAGAAAAAGAACTATTGTATATTACACACACACACACACACACACACACATTTATACAGTATATACAGAGAACGATTATCATGGCCAAAGCCACCAAAGAAAACTGCCTCCACAATTAGTTGTCCTTAGAAAATGGGAGATCGGCCTTGTCCAGATCAAACACAGGACAGAAAATGAGACATGAGATTCTACATGAGATGCAGAGACTCAAAAATACATTCAAAGAAATGAAGTAGTGACACAATGATGGATGGCAGGAGCAGATACAGACACAAAACAAAACAAAACAAAACAAAAAAGTACCGTCTGTGCTGCTGCCTCCCTGATTGTAGTCACATTATCGGCCACCACAATCTATACTGAGCTGTGGCTTTACTGTGAAAAATTAATAATTCTTGTACAGTCACAATTTGTTATTACTTCGTCTGTAAAGAAAAAAAGATACAAACAAAAAAAAGATATCAGAAAACCTTCCATTATTTTTGGTGATTTTGAATGAATACGAACAAATATATTAGCTTATAATGGTAATCATCCCCTTCTAGTGCATGTACTTCCCTACCACATGAAGACCACCCTGCCTGACTTCAAAGACACTGAATTCAGTGTGGTGATAATCTGTTTAATTCCTCTGCATGTTAATTCATTTAAGTGAAATTAAACTCGCTGCTGTAAAGTTTCTGATTTACATTAAAAGGACTGTAATTACACCCGCTCATGATAAGGCAAAAAGGAATATTTATCTGTTACCATGTAACCGATTCAGATGTGGTACATGCACCTTGTGTACATGAAATAACTCCCAGACATATTTGTTAATTCCCACGGGAAAGTGTCACTCCTAAATCCTCCTCAAACACTACATTTAATCAGTCTTCGAGGGCTGAACACAACAACGTGCTACATGTTAGGAGTCAAACAAGATGAATATCATGATCTATAAATATACACCTAAATACAAGTTATATACACAAATTTGGAGTCGAAATCCATATATTTTATTAAAATAAAATGCTGTTTTATCAGATCAGATTTCTTCATGTATTCGGGGAGCTCCCTGTGTTTTGAAAAAACCCGTTCTCTAAAGATGAGAAAGATGAACCTCCTACCAGAGCTCTACCACGTAGGCATCATGTCTGGGAACCAGACCCGACCCAAATGCTTTGACACCTCCCAGTGGATATCATCCAGTCCATAACGATGATCTGGAACCAGTACTTCCTCCATGATGGATAGCTGCGTCAGTCTGTCTCCACATATCTTGACAAACTCCACGAAGGCGCTGCAGGACACTTCGCACTCTCCCAAGCCGATGGCAGACAACTGCGTGCAGCGCTGGGCGATGCGGATCAGCTCCTCGTCCAGCGGTCGCAGTCCGTTGGCGCACACCACCAGCTCGACCAGACGCGGGCAGTTGAGGCCAACGCGCCCCAGCACGTCTTTGCTGACAGAGCGGCCGAAGTACAAATGCGTAACGGGGATTTCGTCGCGAAAGAAAGGGCTGAACTCATCTTCGTAGAGGAAGAAGTACATGACCAGATTGAACTTAGGCGAGTGACGCACCATGGCCTCCCAGCTGCTCTTTTTGATGGTGTGAAACTGTTGGCCGGGATTTTCACTGACCACGTCAATGCGAAGATGCTCGAGATGGACATGCTTCTCCGAGGAGAGGGCAATGAGAAGTTCGTCACTCAGCAAATGGTAGTTGAGAGCCAGTTCTCTCAGGCCATGGCACTGATCAGCCACACACAGGATGCCTGGAAAGAGAGAAAAGGGCCATAAAAGATTAGGCAAACTGTAGGTTTGGGATGTGATTTTTATTTATTTATTTTTTAAATGTGGAGGAAATAAATTCACAGTGAGCAGAGTCAAAGTCAAGAGTCACAATGTACGAGCTTGCAAAAGAACGTCTGAAAAATGCTAACTCAACACATCCATATACACAGCCTAAGCCCTTCAGAAACCAGGGGAAACCTTGCAATGTCAGCGATAACAGTTCTTGATCAATCACTCAAACTCTTAACAATGATTAATCAGTCATTACTAATCATTAACATCCCTAATTTCTGTCATTTGTTCTCTCTGTCAGTACCTGCAGGTGAAACATGAGGGCAGCTGCTCATTTTGAGCAGTTTGAGTGTGTCACTGTTATTGGCCACCAGGACTTTAAGAGAGGGGTCATCCACGGGCGTGTCATCAATCTTCAGGGAGGACAGGGATTTAGAGTTGACAAAAACCACAGTCAGTGCTGAGATGAAGTGAGACTGTTGAACAGAGAAGAGAGAGAAACATTTAGTAAATATGGTAGCCTTAATTGCTATTTTATTTACTCAGACAATAAGGAATTTGCAGACAGAGCTAGTAACTGCCAACTAATTCAGCTATACATACACACTGCCAATTTCAGGTTTGTCTAGAAGTAGATGCATGTCTGTGCAGGTGGTTGTAAAATGCAAGATAAAATAACAGCACAGCTAATTATCATAAATCCACAGGATTCTTTTACATTATATGCATGTGTGTGATTTGTCTTCTAAGAGTAACTATCAAAGAAAACAGTGGCTGAATGCAAGATTGTAAGCCAACAAGTTGGAGATATTAACTTACAGACCTTCCCACGGGTACTTGATTAATCAGACCAGCTTTCTTTCAGGCATTAATCAAAGACTATTGTTTTAAATGGGTGGATTTTCATATCTCTACAGTGCTTTGCACTTCACAAAAGCTCATGTCTGAGTGCTTCAGTGCTTCTCAAATCTTCTCAGTCACGCCTCATTTCAGAAGCTCTGCAAAGCTCACGCCCCACCTTTTGGTGGAAGGTCACTGTGAAAAAAAAAATGCCGCGCCTAAGCTTTGCTTTTTGAAGATGCACAGACATAATTATCTTGCTGAGTCTGACCTTAGGCAGCTCCATGAAGCTGGGCCTGGCTGTTGAGATTAGTCCCAAAGTTTTCAAAGAGCAATTCACCAGCTGAGAGAGGATGTCGCACGCTGCTTCTGCAGACTCTCTGCTGCTGTCCACCTGGCAGCACACAGAGAAAATGACACTGTGTGTTGGACAGTACATAAAAATCCCCTTCACTACACACTTCTCTCCATCACTGAACCATTTTAACCTCAAACTCCCCCTCTTTTTCCTACCTTGAAGCTGACATACTGTAGGTGGTTGGAGTGCCTTTTGATGATCTGTTTGATGAGGTCTGGGTGTGTGGCCTTCAGGTAGGAGCTGGCTGGCTGGTTCAACTCAAACTCAAAGCATCGCCACAGTTCTGGCATGTGAAAGGCCTGGTTCCAGCCCCGGCACACCTGCAGCAACAACAGAAAAATTTTTAATTTTTCATGCTGAGGCCAAAAATACTTTTTTAATCCCCAGGCAATGGGAAGAAATGTGACTCAGAGGAGAGAACAGAAACCAAAAATGAATCTTAGTGGTATCACCCTGGCATTAAAGTCAACTATATGACCTGTTGGAACAGGAAAACAGCGACAGTGTACACTGGTCTGTTTACTGACTAGTTTAAAGTCCTGCTGACTAATTTAATTGTAACTGAAAGTACTAACTTGAGTGTCACTGTTTGGAAATAATCTAATGATGAAAAATAAGATAATACATAATACGATCTCTTCTGAAAATCTTTCATCGTTTAATATTTTGTGGCAGCAGGTCAGTGCATCTGTCAGCCTGTAAATAAGCATTTCATATTAACAATTCAAAAAAATAAATTGTGAGAACCTTCACACATGCTTCATCACATCAGTTTCCTTAGTCAGCTGAGTGTGAAATGAAATTAATAAGCGTTAAAGTCATCGCTGCCTGTTTCTTAGGTGCAAATATATACATAACACATAAACAAAACAAGTGTTTGTGCTGCTATATGTCCTCTGCAGATATGTAACCACAACATTTGTCTGTTTTTCAGCAAGTTTAAAAAAAACTACCAAGCTGGAGGTCATGAAACTTAGTAGAGAGGTGAAGCATGCCCAAAGGCGATCACTTTTGTTTTGAGTTTTGGTGTCAGGTCGCTTTCTTTTAAACTGTAAAACAGGGCTTTAACCTTAGTGGAGGGGTGGGCTCTCAGAGCGTCTTTCCAGTTTCATTTTAATCTGGTCTAGATGTCTGATAATTGCAGAATTGTGGCTGCACGTTTTAAGCCGTCCATTTTGGCATTTGCAGCATTTCTGAATTTGGTAACTAATTTGCTTTAAATGTCCTATATATGAGACTGTTGGACATTTTGAACTTCGGCAGCAAACAGCTTTTTGCTACATAAAGATTTAGTAAAGTAACAGCCTTAACAGAGAATCAAGTCACACTTCATATGTGTGTGTTATAGTCTGAGCTCCTGCTCTGTTTTTGTTGCTGGTTCAGCTGAGCACACATGTTAGTCCCTCCCTTTGACACCGTTGGCTCTCCTCACTTTTATAAAGAGACAAAGAACGTGACCCTCCACATCGCATTTTAAAAATGACACGGCAGACTTCAGACAAAGTGCAACATCCAGCAGGGTTTCCCCACACACAGACTGGACCTGGGTGAACTTGATTTGGCGACTCATTTAAGCATTTTTATTCATTTATTATTATGTTTCTTTTTCATCTGGGAGAAAATCGATTTTTTAGCCTACAATTCCCTCGTTCTTATTTTGAAAGTTCAGCCACTGCTAGCCAGCGAGCCCAGCCCTTCCCATCTCATTTTCCTACCAACAGACTGACCACTTGCTGTTGTAGCGACTCCTCAATATCTCCTGGATCTCTCACCCCCAAAGCTGGAGTGTCCAACTCCACCACCTTGGACTGCAGCTGGAGTCAGTTCCTGGTTCTGCTCTAGAAAAGCACTTTGAGCTAGAAAACCACTCTAGTCAGAACCCGAAGCAGGCAGAGAACGGGTTCACGTGCTACTACGCCAACTTCACCAAGCTGAAGGGCAGAACAAGGACTACTGGCGGCAACTGCAGTACAATGAAGTTAGAGTCTGTTGGGGCGAGAGATCCACTGGTGAGGCAGCTGATTATAGTATGTTGCTCCATTATTTATCTGTCACAACTTACTTGGAATTTAAAATATTTGCTTAAAAACAGCATTACTTTATCATTTAAGAAAGTGCGGGTATCCCTTTTTTTTGCAGCCACACACATGCACTGAAACAGTTGTGTTGCAGCTTGATGAGTATGTGCGTCAGGGAGGTTCTTGGTTTGCAGCAGCAAAGCTTTTGAATTATAAAATGTTAAGTTTGTTAAGGAATCATTGTATGAATGCTTCACTGTATTTACCATTCAGCTCATGTTGCTTTTTATTTGTGCTGACGAACTCAAAATATCTTGCTGATCTCTCTCACGAAGGAGTAACCTTCAACTAAAGTATTAATAGCAAAATGCTCCAACTTTAAAAAGATAAACTGGCAGCGGTTTGAATTGAGGCAATGCTTTGAAACATGACCCTATACCCACAAACAGAGCAGGTTAAAAATAAAAGCCTCACTCTAACACAACCCTGCTTTATCTTCTTAGTTTAGGTAAATAAAGACCTCTCTCACTATGAGCAATGCATGCATCACAATCAGAGTCAAGCTGAAGCACCCACTTATGGCCTTTAAGGCTCATAATCCCCCATCAGATAAACTCAGCAACCACTTAGGTATACTAATGTCAATGTAGTGTGTAAGCCAAGGAACAAACACAAGCGTTACACATGAGCAGTGAGAAAAAATCCATTATTTACACAAATAATGTGAAAGTACTGCTGCTATCTAACAGCAGTGATTAGTTACTTCTTACAAACCACAATCTGACAATTCAGAATGAACTAATAAATACTGCCCCCTCCTAAATATTGTTGACTAAGTGTAGCAATGAATGCTGCATCCTTATACGAGTACCTGAGAGGCATAAGCCCTATCCAGTAGAGGGAGGTACTGGAAGATGTGGAGCAGGATCTCCTGTGGCAGACACTCCCAGCGGGCTGTCTCATCCTCCAAGTCTTTCTCCCTCCTCTGCTTGCGGGACCTTTTAAGAGTCTTCTGACACCCACCGCTGGTTCCACCTCCATCCTCCTGCTCATTCCCTTGGAGAACTCGTTTCATCCTGGGTGAACAGATGAGGGGTTAAAATCCAGACAGATGGGCAGAGTTTTTCTTAACTACTTGGTGTTGTGAATATTATCCCAATTATTACTGTTTTCAAACAGTCCTGCGGCCCATATATGGAAGGCTGATACATGATTGTAAAGCTGCAAATATTTTCATTGGGTAATCTGACCTTAGATTTGCTTATTTTGGATCATGAATTAATATTCAGAGCGGCTTTAACTGAGAGATGTAGCTTATGTAGCCGTTTGAAAAATGACCCAATGACAACCATAACAGTGTCTTTAAATTATCACTCATTTTGTTGAGACAAATCAATTAATCACAGCAGGAATGCATGAAAACCAACAGCCACCAGGGGTACTTGCCAGGCTGCACAGCACGTTCTCATCAAGTACTTGACAAGCAGACATGAAGAGCAGAGGAAAAGAAGTAAAATAAGTGATTTCGCCCACATTTCTCCTTTAATGGGAGCTCCTTCCCAAATGCAGACTCAAAGCAGTAATAGACGACCCCGTGGTTTGAAAAAAAAAAAAACATCATGTCTTGCTTTGTTGTGTATTTGATTGAATTCAGCTGGTCAAATATCAGCAGCTGAAAGAATCTGTCCACCAAGTTTGTTACAGTTAACTACAAAACTACAATACTGTGCAAAAGTATTGAGCCACCCCTCATTTCTTTATATTTTGCTTCCAAGGAGCCAGACTTTCTTGTAATTTTTTTAAAGTGGTCTTGAGCAATAGTTCTCCAGGCTTTATGAAGGTCTTTCAGTTTTTCTTTGGACATTGGCTGCTTTTTCACTCATTCTGAGTCCAATCTTTGTACCTGACCATTTTCAGGAGAATGTTTTTTTTGTTTTTTAAGCCACTTAACATTGACCTATGAATCATTCAATTATAAACAAAGGCACCTAACTCAAGGGATGAACCAGTGTTGTGTCTACACACAACAGACTACTTAGCAAAGAACCAGTTTTAAATTGTATCTTCAGGCACTTTGTTACTAGCAGTCTGTTGCAAAAACACTATAATTAATAATTTGTTTTTTGAATCTATGAAAAATGCCAGAAATAACACAGTTTGACAGGCATAAAGTGATTCCCAAAGAACTATTAGCTGGAAACTTGGCATATCTCTGCATGGTGTGCAGTGTGTCCTTAAGATTTTTGAGGAAAGTGGACAAGTGGGGGACAAAAGAAGTGGTAGGCCTAAAAAATTATCTACGGCAGATAGTATCTGAAAGTCATGTCCTAAAGAAATAGGAAAAAATCTTCAGTTGATCCATCTACTGTTCACTGAAGCCTCATCAGAAATGGTCTCAGTGGAAGGGTGGCTGGGAAACAGGGAGAAAAGGCTGAGGTATGCCAATTTACACAAGAACTGGACTGAAAATCAGTGGCAACAGGTCTTATGGAGTGATGAACCCAAATGTGAAATTTCTGGTTCAAACCATCATCAATATGCACAGAGGAGGTGAGGAGAGAGGTACAACAGTGAGTGTCTACAGCCATCTGTAAAACACGATGGAGGCTCTGTCATGGTTTGGGGCTGCATTGTAGCTGGTGGTGTTGAAATTATGAACACAGAAAAGTACCATCAGATTTTGATCCATTATGCAATACCTTCTGGAAAGCAAAGGCTTCATTTTTCAGCATGAGAATGGTCCCAAACACACTGCCAATGCACCTGGATAGAAAAACATACAATGAAACACTATCAGTCATGGATTGACCTCCCCAGAGCCCAGACCTCAGCATTATTGAAGCAGTGTGGGATCATCTTGGCAGAGAACAGAACGAAAGGCAGCCAACATCCAAAGAAGAGCTTTGAATGTCCTTCAAGAAGCCTGGAGAACTATTCCTGAAGACTGGTTAAAGAATTACAAGAAAGTTTGTCTAAGAGAGTTCAGGCTGTGATGAAGAATAAAGGACTACAGGACCCTACAGATAAGAACATACTTGAACAAAACACATGATAGAAAAGAATTCAGATACATTTATCAGTGTCATTATGATATTGAAATTTCTTACTTCTTTAAAGTGGAATTCAAATTGCACTTTAAAGTTGTAAAGATACCTGAAAGGCTGAAACATGTCACTGTCTTCGCTTCAGTTTAATTAGACCACTTTAGTGTGCCAGAAAAGGCAGCCAATTTTGCATTCATTCAAGCTCACCATGCCAATTTTCCTAGCAAAATCTTGACACTAGTCACAGCACACGAGCAAAGACTACAAATATATGCTTGTAAAACACATCATAGATTTCTAGGAACACAAAAATAAATGACTGGACATTACACATCGGTCATTAAATAACGGTCTTTTTATTTAGTTTTAAAATAGTTTCTTTTTGTTCTACAGACATAATTTCAAGGAAGTCAGGGACTTGCAGAAGCAACAAAATAAACACTTTTGTTAAGTTAAAATACTGACAGTAAAACAATAAAAACAGAACAGCAAGGCTGAATTACCAGTAATGGTGATAATATTGGAGCTGAAGTTAAAGAGATGCCTCCAAACATGCTATGTGCAACCAGCATCACAGCCCTGGTTTCTACCACACCTATATCACTAAAGACATGAGTGATGCCTCACTAACTTTTCATAATAATCCCACAAAAAAAACCCCCCAAAAAACCCCAAAAACAAACAACAACAACAGAAAGAAAAAAACCCCCAGCAAAATGGTTTTTGCAAGCCGAAGTGGTCTGGTAAAGAGTTACTACAGTAGTAGCTGTATATAACAGAAAAAAACTGGCCAAATAAAGCAAAGATATATTCAACAATGTACTCAATTTGTAACTAAATTCGTATCACCTCTTTTCACAGCAAATGCACTGACTTCCAAATTTTAAAAAGAGTTAGATTCTCGGAGCAAATTTTTAAGAATAAATGGGAAATAAACTGAGAACATAAGCTCCATATAGACTTTGGTTTAGATATTTAAGATTTTCCCTTTCTGTGACCAGCAGAAGTTAAAATAAATCTCTAATTATCAAGCATCACTTAAGAAAGTAAATGTTATTAAATATGCAATACAACAAATGTAAGTGTTAAAATAGTCTGAAGTTGAGTTGATAAAAACTTTACCAGCGTGGCTGCAGTACAGAGGACAAAATAAGACTGCAGGGAAAGAGCAAGCAGGCCCTGAGGATCAGGGTAAATAAAACAGTTCATACAGTAAATGTCTCATCTATAAATGCCCCAAACTCACATGGGGCACAAACTCAACATAACCTTTACTCTTTATGTGTTTTATTTTATTTTATTTTATTTTTTATTTTTTATTTATTTATTTATGTGTGTGTGTGTGTGTGTGTGTGTGTGTGAAATTCACATCTATTATTAAAATATTTATTGTTGCAATAGCAAAATCCACTGCTATATAAGGTAAAAGAATAAGCTTTAAACCTTTCTAAAAGAAAATAGTGCACATTTCAAGGCATTCAGGCCATCTTGCTTTGCAGTATTCACTGGAAGATACATTTCCTCTGTTATTGTAAAGGGGTCCCCAGAGTTTTAAAGGAGTTTGCATCCATTCTATGTAAGCATGCAAACAATCAATATAACCAGCCAGCACTGCAAGAACATACATTCACTGATAACCAAGGTGCCTGGGACGCTCAGACTCTGTAGCAAAACTGTGGCTTCCAATGCATCTCAAAACAAAAGCAATATTTTCCACTGCTAATTCACCACTGATACCACATATACCCCTGCTGTGGTGTTTTGTAGTGTGTGTGTGTTTTTTTTTGTTTGCTTTCCCCCCCAGACTTTGAACAGTTTTTCTGCTCATTTTCATAAAAGGACTTTGTTTTTGTAATATAGTAACAAACAAAACTTTTGAATTTAAAATCAAATGACTTTTTTTGGAGAAAGGTTTATTTGCATTTTGGTGATGAATAAACATTAGATGAAAAGACCGATAACACTCATAACTGCGTGAAGCCAGAAGCCAGTCAGCAGAAAGGCCGGCGACTGAGGAAACCACGAGCATGCTTGTGTCCACCTATTTGACCTATTTATATTTGACAGTATAAAAGATAGTGAAACAAACTCATGAATGCCCTAAACCTGCATTTCTTTTTAATGGCCAGTAGGGGGCGAGTCCTGGTTTGAAAAGATTTCTGGTTGTATAGAAGTCTATGGGAAAACAGCCCTTGAAAGTAAACTTTCCTGATGACTTTATGGGCTGAATCACTAGTTTCAGGTCATACTGAATGAAACAGGAAGTTCATTTTGTAAATTGTGGTCATTACTAGAGTCAGAAAGGAGGATTATCCAGTACGCTCATTGGCTAACGACTCATCAGTCACAAACCATGCACACATCCTTGGTTTCACAGGTGCTGCACCCGTCCAAAACACATGGCAGGATATAACAACATAAGTTTTGTGTGCTGATCAAACTAATATATAATGTGTTAATTAGTAAATATAGGGGAGCTAGTACATGGATGTTGTGACCTTGGAGAGAGCCAAGCTGGTCAGTTCCCTGATTTCTGTCAAGCTAAACTAAATGAACTGCATTTTTACAGCTTATTCTATTTTTGTCATCCACTTAAAATACTACAAGCCACATTCACCCATTCACACAAACATTCATCCAGCACTTTCACTATCACGCAAACACACAAAGATGACACATTAATGGGAAGTTTCGAGTTCATCATCTTGCCCACTCTGACATGTGGACAGGTGGAGCCGGAGAATCCAAAAACCAGACTCTTCAACGAGTGGGTGACCCACCCTTCCTCCACACCCACCACACCAACCTCTAACCTGCTTTATTTTTAAAACAGATAGACTGTTGTCAGTCTCCTCATCTAACACTCTGCAAACAGTAAAAGTCTGTTTCCCTAAATACCCGATGCTTCTTTTCAGATAAATCAAAGCACTCCCTGACAGCCATCAGAGCCTGGGTTGCACACTACAGTAAAGCAATCTATAAAGGCAGACGGATCTAAATGCGAATCCAGTGGCGAGACCTTTGAAAAGAAAAGAAATTACCCTCAACAGGTACAAAGTAAACTTTGCCATTTATCTATGGTGTACTATACAACAGAAAGTGTACCAGCTGCCATTCTGTCCTGACCTCAGGTGGCTGCAGATAAAAATGCCGAATCAAGTATGAAAACATTCCATTCAAAGTCTGTAGTGAAGCAGGTTCACAGCCAGGTTGTGATACTGACCTGCTCTAAAGCAGCAACTTGAAATGTTCACATACAGCTTGCAAGCACATGACACACTACCTATATCTGGTATTGAAGGGTAAATGAGGTATTAAACGAAGGGAAGATATTGCTATCATTACCAGATAAATCATTCTACATTTCCACCTTCACTTGAGGTGCTGTGCCATTTAATTACAGCTAAATTCATAGCTGATGAGCCAAGGTCAGGGAATCACTTCAGTAGAATGGCTTTGATACTTGATTGTTCAACAGTAAGTTAAAAACAAAGAGTGCCCTGGAGCAGGAAGAGTCCGGTTACAAGCGGTTACAGGCGAGGCCACAATTCTAGAGAGGATTTCAGCCTTAACGTGGAGGCGAGGCAAGATGGATGAGGATGAAGTTAGAGGAAGGGGAAAAACACAAAAAAAACTAACAAAAAAAAAAAAGAAAAAAGAAAAAAAAAGGGAGTCTTCAGTGTACAAGTTTTTAAAGTAGGTATTTGTGTCCGGCGTCCTCATCCAGCGTGAGGTCAACCACTTCAGGGGGGGACACCCAGTTGGGCTGAGGGGAAACAGTAGTCCAGAGCTGTGATTGATTTGTGCTGTTTAACTGCTCCGCTGAGTTATCTTTCCAGGAGGACAAACTCTTTATGACCCCCCCGCATGGATGGGCGCATCTGGATTTGAAAAGGAAAAAAAAAAAATTGCAAAAAGTTGAATTCAGGGAGGGGTGGGCAGGGGAAAAAAAATATCATTTTACAGTTAGTTTCCCCACTGAAAGTCTTTACCGTGCTTTTTCTTGCACTCCGACTATTTCCACCTCGCTGTCAGAGGAAACAATGTTAATCTGGCCCTTGTGTTGAGAGCTCTCCTTGTGCGACAGCTCTGCCTCCATGTGGCCTGAAACAAACGGAGAGGAACACAGTCACACATTGTGAGGAGGACCGAAGCAGTAGAGCGCTTCAGGCCTTGCCGGCACATGAGGACGACAGCAGCTGCTTTGACACAGACAAAAAGAAAACAGAGATGAAGCTGACAGTGGTGTTTGTAAAACTGACTGGATAGCATGGAGTGAATTATATTCATGTTCTGTTGGTTACAAAAGGTCAATTCTTTTGTCTTGGTGCGAGGCAGCAAGACTTTCAGTAACATCAAATGCAAGCCAGCGGTGTGTGTTATGAAGAGCTTCAAAAGTGTCTTGCTGAGATTAATAAGACCGTTTCCCCCCCACACGGCACGTTGCTTATTGATGAAACCCATGCCTTTAAATGTCCTGCCTTCACTGAGAGGAGTGGAATTTATTATACCGGGTTTGTAACTGACCTGAGGTAGAGCTCAGAGCTCTTATACACCCAGAGTGAGCTGCCATATCCTGGCCTCTGTGTGTTTTTAGCTCATGCTTTATCACCGTGGGCCGGACTGTCTCCACACTCATACTCTCGTGGTTAGAATCAGTGTCTGAAATATCATAGTGACCCACTACTGGAGGCCCGTCTGCAGAGAACAAAGAAAACACTTCATTATTCAAATCATGCCTGGGAATAGTGGGACTCTGTTTGAAAGAGAGACTGGACACTGCTTCCACAGTCCTGCTAGTCTTAGCATCTACAATACACACAAGGAAACACCCCCCATTTCCCCTGATGTAAAGGTCTATATCAACTCTAAAATAAAACATTTGATGTAATCAGTTTAATGGCAATAGATCTGCCTTAAAACATGAACGAGTACGATTGTGAACAAGGTTAGTTTTTAAAGCCACACCAATGACACTCTTATAATGGTGGTTGTGTTTGAAGCATATCAATAAACCTTTTGCAGCAGCAGTTTTTTTTTCTTCCCATTTATTGCTTTTTAAAATAACAGCCATTCACATAAAAACTACACTAGAATACAGTCGTTACAAAACACATTTCAAAATAATCTTACTCAGTGAATGAAATGTAGCAGGATAATCAAAAAGCTAAACAAGAGAGTAACTGGAAGAGCGGGAGCACATGTCTTTGTTCTACCCTGTAAAAGGAGTCCCTGGGAGAAAGAGAGAGACGCACACACACACAAAGCTATCCAGACACATCTGTGGGTGTGTGAGGGGTTTTGTCTGGACAGCATGTACCGTGAGAGAACACTGCCTATGAATAGCTGATATAGGCAGGTACCAGGGTTACCAGAGAAACCAAGCACTTGCAAATGTAAAGGCCATGTATTAGAGATAGAAAAGCACTAATGTAAACCAGGTTAGTGTCTTTGGTAAACAATGGACTGTCCTTACTGTTGTTCAAATGCCACTTTGATTTCATGCACAGGTTGTTGTTACTGTGCTGACAAAACTGTTGATTTAAAGTAATTTTAGTTTTAAGGAATATAGGACAGCTGATGCTGGATACATTTAAATCCAAAATGGTAGACAAATTATGCATCATGAAATAAACAATATCCACGCAACTGGAAAGCATTAGGCCAGGGGAAAACAACTAAATAGATCAAATGTCCCATCAGTCACCATTTATCAACATATGGAAAGCTATACCTTGCACACGTGCTGCTGATGTAAACTAATTTGGCCTTGCACATTCTATATATTAATATAATCGCATGCAAACAGGTGGGGAAACACATCGTTTAGCTTTAGGTTCTGTAAAACTGACAGTCATAGGGCTACATATACACATACAGAGAACACCTTTTAACATCCTAAATATAAATATGATTAGGCCAAAGATTCCTTCATCAGTCTCTGTGATGGTTGAGTGTTAGCAGTGTTTGGAAATATGACCCAAATGGTCATCGATATCAGTGAAAGCAGTGGGGGGGACAGGGTCAAGGAGGAGCGTTTATCCTCCTTCAAAGACCAGAGGATCTGAACCAGAGAAGGCCACTTGATCACCTAGATCAGTCAAATTTTTTTTGTTAGAAAATTCAGTAAACATTGCCATGCACCATACTGCAGCTGTATTACTGCTCTATATCTGCTAGTTTGATGCCTGGGTTTTCAGTTTAAAGTCAAGCTGCGAACACGCAGTGCCCAGTGGAGACACTGGCTAAGCTGGCAGAACAGTGCAAATGAAAATTTAACAAATACCCATTACTATATGTGAGTGAAGATTTGAGGCCTCTACAGCTAATGGCCGCAACTACAAGAACCCATGCCTTATATGATGTCCAAAATCTACACATAAGCTACTAAAATAAACACCGGGAGTTTTCTTTTTAAATTCCTCCCTCACTAGTTTGTTACTGCGCAAAGGCGCCAATAGCAGCAAATGTAACAGAAAGGCCTATATTTAAAAATGTAAACACGTCTAATCCTTAATAGAATTTTAAAAAGCAAAAAATTGTGTGGGTTAGTATATTGCGTTCATATTTATAGGCAAATCTATGTTTAAATGTTCTGTTAGTAAAGCTATGCCACCAAAATAAAGGTTGTCACAAGATTTTCCTGAACCATTTATGAGCAAAGTGCAAATAGTTCAAGACAGAGAGGGGGTATGTAGTGTCAAACCTGATTCTTAAGGAAACAGCACTATCATGCTTTATCTATCATTCCCAGTACGAGTTCTGAATGACAAAGGCACATGCTATTACACAGCAGCACCCCACTTATAGCACTGTAATGATGGCTACCCATCATAGTTCATACTGTGAATGAAAGAAATAAACAGCTACTCTATGTATGTGTCAGAGTGTATACAACTGGTACAAAAAAAGAAAAGAAAAAAAAAAGCCATACAACAAGCAATACAATAAGAGCCCTGACTCCATGTCACAGATGCTGCAGAAATCAAATAGGTGAGTTGAATTTCTCTCAGTGTCAAACCTCACAGTGATTCAGTGCCAGCACACATGCTGAGCCTCAGGAGCCCGTACCACAAAGCAGGATTTGGAGCTAGTGGGATAACTTCAGGTTTAACTCCAGCTTTCAGGGTTACAACGGTTCACTTCCTGCTGCGGTACATTGCCACACTGGCCTACACCAAAACATATGACCTCCTGAGCAGGTCATGGTTAACATAACAGATGAATGCTACCACTACTGACCTATCAGTTCTCCTGGAAAATAGGGCCACAATTTTTTTTTTTGAAGATCCTGCTCACGAAGCACACAGTGAGAGGGTCTTTCACGCTTTATTTCCCATAAGGCTGTGAGCATTTTTCCCTCATTCCACATGGCTTTCTATAGCATCGCATTACTTAAGCCCTGTATGTTTATAAAATTCGCAAGTAAGCCTACTTACCAGTTTCAAATATGTTTTATTTATTTTTTTGTTTGTTTTATTTGATCTCACACCACTCTGAAACAATAAAGCTAAAATTAACTAAGAATGCACATAGGCAACACATGAATTTAAAGAAACTGTAATTCTAGTCAGATCTACTCCTACGTCAGTGATGGAGCAATAAGGCTAATAAGCTTTTTAGTAAACTGCACAGTCACACAAAATGTAATTTTATGCCAATTTTCCTTCCTGGCTTTGACTGCAGAAACTGTTTTCTGCCTGGATTACATTTTTAAATTTCTCTTATCAGGATTACTGTTTGTTCTGACTTTATGTGGCTATAGTGCCAGGCAACATTATGCATTTTGTTTGAACATGCTTATAGTTGAGTTCGGGGGGGGGGGGAACCAAGCTGATAACCAGCACTGTGTGGAAAAGATATCCTGGTATGTTAAACCTGCTTTGCAGTACGGGCCCCACGTCTGCACAGAGTCAAGTTCAGGCCCAGCTGCTGCTGATGCTGTATCCGTTTAGTGCCCTCACATCATTTAACAAGTGAACCCAATTGCCATGCTTTCTGCCTTAACTAGCTCTACACTTGCCGAGGTCAAAGTAAGAAACTGCGAGGGGTGAAGCAGAAGTGAAATCTAACCATTCAAGAGACCAGGGTCTGGAACACCTAGATTTCCATTCTGAGTGACAACTTCAGGGTGGATGTTGTTGTTTATTGGGGTGTGGGTGAGACTGTTGTTCTCTCGTGCCAACATGTAGGCAGCCATAGTCTCTGCAGACTCTGAAGAGGGCAAAAACGAACTGGGAGGGGAAGGCCGTGCCCCCTGTGAGGGCTGCTGCTGCCCTTCTGGGGCATCACTTGAGCGTTTGGAAGAATCGTTGTCCGAGTCGAGGTGTGCAAGCTTTTCCATCCAGACGCGGAAGCGCTCCTCAGTCTGACGCTGCATCACAGCAAAGCGCGTCATGGCCTCCTCCAGAACACTGCCGATGCCGTTCCTGTCCCACGAGCCGCTGTCCAGCAGCCCATGAATCTGGGATCCCACTCTGGATCTCTCCGATGCACGTCTGAAGCAAGCTTTAAAGACATTGAGGCCAAGCCATAAGAAAATACAGTAGCACTTTCATGCTTCGGAGGTGGACTTTTGCATTACAGAGAAAATGAAAGTTTGTTTCTGGTAACGTGCAGATCGAGTCTTTCATGCTGATGGACTACATCATGCAGTTGTAGCACTCACATCTGTGTGCGGGATGTAAAAATGGCTGAAAACATTTCATGTACTACAGATCCCTGAAGGAAGATAACTGGAGGTGACAGTGATTTGGAAAAAATGTGTTGGTTTAAAGTAAATGCAACCATCCACAGCAATTTAACTGCATACCTATGCTGCAAAAGCAACAGATATGTGTAACTATACCAGCTACTTCAATCATCTTTATTAATTCAGATAGAGAAGCCAAAATACCTTTACTAATATTCATACATACACCAAAAAAAAGAGTTTATTAAACAACATCTATGAAACACGAGAAGCTAAATTTTGAACTTAGTATAAAATGCTACAAACAAACAGGTTATATTCTAAAGAAAACGATCACAGTGAAAAAAATCATCCTACAGTAAACAAAGCGTCTTCTCTTCCAACAGCAGACCTTTAAACACCAGCCTAATAGTAGCTACTGGAGAATTCAACTCACCCAAGAGATTTCTACAACTAAGCAAAACACATGGGGTCTGATGTGCTTGCAGATGATGCAATCAGTGTTTGCCAATCAGTGTTTATTCCTGGTATACATTTCTGCCCCACAGTTTAGCTCAAAGCCATTCTCAGTAAGAGATTTGTATACATTAACATTTTCAATAGAATGACATGAGAGGTACCAGGCTCATCTAAAACTAATTTATAAATTAATTTATCATTTATAGAGTAGGAAACCACCAAATGGCAATTCTAACATGATTCACTGTAGGAGGTGTGAAGTGTGTGATGGATAGGGACATGAAGAATACTGAAAACCTTCAGCCACATTTAGTAAGGACAGAAACACAGGATATGCTAAATGCCTAGCAGTCGCAGGTGAATTAGATACTCAATAAACTCCCTTTAACACAAACAATTTTGTAATTATTTACTAGGTTAGGCAAACTAATAAAATAGCACATTAAACACTGGATTTTATGTCCTCCCTCATGTGTAAGCCAGTATTTCTACAGCTCACTGACACCAGCAGTGGCTGCGGAGTTTCGCAACTCAGTGACATCACAGTACATTTGTGTCTATTTACGGCAAAGGCTGGGGATACAAATGGCTCACTTGTTAAATTGCAGAACTCACCCTAAAGGTTAGATTAGCACAACTTGGTTTTACCACTCTGTGAGCTGGACAATGTCGAGTATGTAATCAATGAGACAAAATTTCAACAAAACCTTTAAAGCCCTTTCAGACATGGGACATGTCAAATTGCTGGCTTTACCATTCTGTTAATGTACTGGCTTTCTCTGATACAGGCAGAGGTCACTCTTATGTTAATGTTGCTCACAGCTTCATTCAGAGATATAACACATGGTGAGAGCCACAGAAAGAACAATCATTTGGTTCTCTCTTCCACTGTCACAAGGACCAGTGTCTGTGCATCTGTGTGCGTGTGTGTGCTGCAGCTGCCTCTGGCCATCACTTATAGGCTGCGAGAGAGAGCTCTGTTCCAGACTGGGAAAAGCAAAAATCTTTCTTGACAAATATCAAAATAGAAATGCTGATCCAAAAGCTTTCTATAAAGCTGTGTAACTCACAAAGAGAGACATGCAAAGTCTTGTTAATGCGACTGCATACAGTTCAAATTTGTACCATATTGCAGGGGATATGTAAATGTCGGTCAAACCTGCAGCCACTTCCACCTGGTAAGAGCGCCGTTCCATTATGACTTCTATGTAAAAGTGACGATGGTCGTTCAGCCGACGCATTCACATGGTGTTAGACTAACTGAAAAGAGTGCATGTCTGAAAGGGGCTATGCTGTATTATGACTGGGTATAGGCCCTCTAAACATATATTGTATATATCTAAAGAAGAGGTGAATGAATATAGACAATGGATGGGAAGATAACTAAGAAAAAATGACAAAAACAAACAAACAAAGCAGCTCTGTTATTGATTTGATGTTATGAAGGATTTGTACAGTTCTTACATCAGATTAATGATTTGGTTTGGTTAAAAAAAATTAACTCATGCAGGCAGCCTCTTTTGGTTAAGTTGTGTCCAACTGATCACTAGTTATTATTTTCCTATATTGTAAGCCAGTGTTCTTTTGCAATGTGCAGAGTTTTACATGGAATACCTAAGTGGCTGCTATTGGACAGTGGTGGTAGTACTACTGAGCTCTAAGCATGCGTTGTAAACGGTGGATGTTACCTGGAATATCTGTCTTGATTGTCTTGCTACCCCCTGAGGTGTCATCATCCTCATCCTCGGAGGAGCTGGTGCTGGAGTCACATGTGAGCTCGCTGTCACTCGTACTGCTGTCCTGCAGCAGGTTATACTTCTTCCGTGCTGCTGCCTCTCGTTTTTGCCTCAGCAGGCGCATGCGCTCCTTATGTTTCTGGCTACGGTGACCTTTCACTTTTGAAAACTTGCCATTGGTTTGTTTTTCCTGGCCTCCTGCTGCTGCTATCACGGTGGGCTGGCAGCGGTTCTTCTTTGCAGCCATCGTATTAGGAGGTACCTCACTCTCTGAACGTGACCGCCGAGACTTCCTCGCCCCTGCAATTGTGGCAGACGTCTGTGTTCCTCCTGCCTGCCCAGGATCATCTGTAGCTTCCATGTTGCCCTCTTCCTCTTCTCCTACAGGAGGAGCAGCACCTTCTTCCCCTGAGGAGAGTGTATCAGAGTCAGCCAGGTGGCCACTGGATGAAGGCGAGAGCATGCAGGGGTTTGAGGAATCACTCTCATAGATATGACGAGACACCGGCTTCTCACTTCCTGTCGAGGCATGCTGAGACTCTGGGGAGTCTCTGCGAAGTTCCTTCATCAAGCACGGCATGGAGAGGAGACTCTGCTCACCCTCTGTATGCAAGGGGCTGTCAGCCTCCTTTTCCCTTGGGGGTGAACTGGTACTGGTTGTGGTCTCTGTTTTCAGATGGTCATCCTGCTCTGCTTGAACAGAAGCTGTGGCTGATTGAGTTTCATCAAGGCACTCTGAGGGGCACTCAGCATCCACAAATTCTTCTGCCTTTTCTGGATCAGCCATCTTCATGCTAGTTGAGCCCAGAGCCCAAAGGTCCAACAAACATGGACCAATGTCCCTGGACAGGACCTCAGCTGCTGGAGGAAAAATAACATCACTAACTTAAGTTAAAAAGTCTAAATAAAAATATGTGCAAGATGATGTAAGAGTAAAGTGTCTTTTTTTAAAAAAACCACAAACTTGAAAGACAGTAAGAGTGGTTTTTAAACCTTAATTCTTCTTAAAAGAAAACTAAAATGAAAACACATTACCAGAAATTATAATACATAAATTTGCATGAAATATAAGGTTTTTACTGTAACTTTTTATTTGGAAATATTCAAGAATTAATACCATAATCGCAGCGATTTTTAAACAAGACGATCTACAACTAACTACAACGTTAAAAATAGTGGAACATTATAGTTGACTTCTTCTTCCTTTCTAATCTAAAATGATCAAACTCTAAAACAACATACAAACACATTAAATGTCGAGCAATATTTGGCCAGACTGTCTTTTTAACGGCATTGCTGATAAGTGCTTAGTATCTAATCTAGTTTTACACCTCACACACAGAAACAATAATTTCATTAAGTTAAACCACATTAAAGTATCCGCGTATACTATATGACGTTTATTTGTGCCTGAATGAATGACTTTAGTTTAGTTGTGTCGACGGCTAGCTGGAACTAGCCACAACCATTTAGCTGCACAGTGTAGCTAGCCTCGGTCGTAACCTTAAGCTCCGCGAACTTGGCGAGAAGCAGGCAAGTCATGCAAAAATATTTATGTTGGAAGACAGCTGCCTCCCATGATCCTAAAAATGGAAGCAGCAATAATCCAGCTAGAGCTGTAACAGGTAGGACAATGCCAGTAGCTATCAGTCAAAAGCGATAAGAAACTTAGCATTTAAAAGAGGCTCGGCTAGTTCCAACTTACCGCGGAGTTACTTATATTCTTCTTTTCCAAAGTGTCACACTCGACATCTTCCGTAATCTGCAGCCTCTCCGATATGTGATACGTAAACAGTGCACCGCTGAATGCACTTGACTTCTTCCCAACTTGGAAGAATTTGAACGCCTTTTGACGCAGTAGACTCGCACCTCCGCGAGCCTTGTGAGCCGTTAGCAGTTAGCTGTATGTTTATTTAAAATGTCTCCAATGTTCACAAAGCTACGTGCGCCACTTCCGGTCTGTTCTGCATGGTCGAGCGCCCCCATGGGTCAGACATCAGTACTACAGGGCTTTAAAAACGAGAAGGTACCGCTTAGGGACAGTTTACAATATTTTGTACCCAGTTTCGCGTCAAATTAAACAGGTTTAATTAAAAAAAAAAAAAAGTGTTACAGTGAACATGTTTGTCTCTACTGTGGAAGAAGATATGTGACCTTCATCAGAGAAGCTGGCTACATCCACAGCCATCCTTTTTTATTACAATAAATACATTCACACATTTTTTTTTCATGGAAGACTAATGGAAAATATTACTTACAAAAATACCTAGCTATATCTTAACCACCTCATCAAACTAAAAAGTTATAAATACAAAGATTTAATTGTCATAGGATAGTCATGAATAGAAATTATATTACCTGAAATCACTGAACATTTAGAACAAAACTGAAGTACAGTTAATCAGTATATACACATATTTATCTCAGTGGGCATGTATTTTATTGCTTATGTGACTGTTTAAATGCCTCACTTTAACATAAGTAAAATATGTGTGTTTTCTTATTGTATATGACTTTATTTTCTACTCATTATTATTATTGTGATCTACCCTGCTGCTGACATACTTTTATGTTTTGAATAAAGGAAACCAAGCAAACAAAAAAAAAGAAAGAAAAGGGCTGTTTAGAATTTTTTTTTTTTTTTTTTTTTGGTAAAAAAATTTTTTTTTGAAAATTTTTAAAAAAA
>VUQI01013440.1:26614-46093 GCA_015106735.1 Paratilapia polleni
GTAGATAGTTCTACCTGGGGCAGGGATTTTTTTTTCTTTTTTTTTTTTTTAGTTTATCATGTACGTTTTGTAGGCAAAATATTAGAAATCTTAAAAGTAACACAACAAATCTCAAAACTGACCATAAAATCCAATCGACAACCATCTTTTATTATTATTATTATTATTATTATTGTTATTATTTTTATAATCTTTATTTGGGAGGATTTATTGCACAGTTGCCATCATTGATATCTTTAATTTTAGCTTGCCTAATAAGCTGGCAATTGATTTTATTTATTTATTTATTTATTTTTAATTTGGTTTGACTGATTTTTAGGTGATTAACTGAAAATACTGTATTTACAGACTGGATAAAACTGATTATTTTGCTCTTTCTCACTATGGTAAAGGTATCCAAGAATATTGCTGCAGCTTGTGTAGGAGCCAAGAATCTACACACCTCCCGCCCATGGCTGCAGAAAACAGGTCAGTGTTTTAGGAAACCCACTTTGGCCTAGAGTCTAAGAAATTAACTTATTTGAAAGGAACATTTCTCCCCAACAAGGTTTCAAATTGTAAGGAGTTTACCATACATTACAGGCACTGCAGAGGTGTCTTCAATTCTGGAGGAGAAGATCATGGGAGCTGATACCAGTGCTGATTTGGAGGAGACTGGGCGCGTGCTGTCCATTGGTGATGGTATTGCCAGAGTGTACGGTCTTAGGAACGTGCAGGCTGAGGAGATGGTGGAGTTTTCCTCTGGTCTTAAGGTGATGATTTAAATCTTAGATACTGACCTTTTACTGAATGAATAGCACGGATGATTGAGAACATTTGTGTAACCAGTTTCTAAATCATTTGAAGTCAAAGGTATTTGGAGAATGACAGATTATTACTTTATCAGGGACTGCTGTAAGTAGGCCATTGGGTAAAGCATATGGCCTTCAATTTAAGTCCCAGATTAATGTGTAGTTCCTAGAAATAACTTCTTAAAATAAGCAGAAATATAGGCAGGGAATGCAGATAAATGTAGGGTTTTGATGAGTCTTAACCCACTGACCAATTATCAAATAGATTAGTATATACAGTTGACATCTCTGACATGTTGCTATATGAATAACTGCAAGGAGTAAACTAATGAGAGAAGAGGTAATAATGATTGTTTGTTCTCTTATCCAGGGTATGTCTCTGAACCTGGAGCCCGACAACGTCGGTGTCGTGGTGTTTGGTAATGACAAGCTGATCAAAGAGGGCGACATTGTCAAAAGAACAGGTGCTATTGTTGACGTGCCTGTAGGTGAAGAGCTCCTGGGCCGTGTTGTTGATGCTCTTGGAAATGCCATCGATGGAAAGGTACCAAGTTCGTCTGGCCCTTATATTCATACATCTTCCCCATGGAGAACAGTATTATTGCAACAGGGCTGCAAATAAAATTTATCTCATGTCAGTTATTCCACAGATTATTTTCTCAATTTATCAGTTTTCTCTTTAAGATGTCAGAAAATCGAGAAAATTCTTATTTTCCAGATTTCAAAGTGATGGCTTCACATTACTTATTCTATCCGAACAACACTCAAAACTTCAAACATAGTTTATGATCATGTGCTTTAATTTAGAGTAATTTAGAGGGAGTTTGGTGTGCTTAATAAATGACTGAAACTTCTGATTCGTTTTCTGCTGCTTAACTAAGGAGCTGGTTCATTAACAATTTCAGTTTGTGTACAGGAAATTCTTTCACCCAAAATGTCCAGCCTTTGACTGTTTGGTCTTTTTTGGAGTTGGTTGATGGCACACTTGATGGTTTTATTCGTTATTTTCTTCACAGGGCCCCCTTGGCTCCAATGCTCGCAGGCGTGTGGGGCTGAAAGCCCCTGGTATCATCCCCCGTATCTCTGTGAGGGAGCCCATGCAGACTGGCATCAAAGCTGTGGACAGTTTGGTCCCCATTGGTCGTGGACAGCGTGAGCTCATCATTGGAGATAGGCAGACTGGGTAAGATGCTCAAAGTGAATAGCTGAACACATGCCAGCATTTGATGTTATTTCCAGTGCCTTTTAAATGCTTTTACAGCAGTGGAAGTGACAATGCCAAAGAACAGGGAGACAAATAACCTAGTGTATCGAAATATTGGAATGTGTTTTAGGTCTCAACCATTATGAATTTTGGTAGTTCAGCTTTTTGTTAGTTCACGATTGACATTTAAATATTGACCCATGATGAAAGATTAGTGAATATTAGGTTGAATTCTGCCGGCTTTGTAACATGTTTCATTACAAATACCATCTGTTTCATGAAGCATCCATCTGATTGTTTTTTCAAATGGGACACCAAGCATACAAAGAATTCCATATATCTGTATGAGTGTTTTTGTATGCTATTTAGAAATGCATAGACTCAAATGTAGGATATTTTGGACGTAAAGGATTAGAAAGTGAATAAATACACCATTTTTAATACACACACATTAATTTTTTAAATGTATTAGACCTGGTGTATTCAGTGTTAAGCTTGGAAATTTGTCTCGCAGCAAAACTGCCATTGCCATCGACACAATCATTAACCAGAAGCGCTTCAATGATGGAACTGATGAGAAGAAGAAGCTGTACTGCATTTATGTTGCTATTGGCCAGAAGAGATCCACGGTGGCTCAGCTGGTGAAGAGGCTGACTGATGCTGATGCCATGAAGTACACCATAGTGGTGTCTGCTACAGCTTCTGATGCTGCTCCACTGCAGTACCTGGCTCCCTACTCTGGCTGCTCAATGGGAGAGTACTTCAGAGACAATGGAAAGCATGCCCTGATCATCTACGACGATCTCTCCAAGCAGGTGAGTTTATTAGGTCTCATGCTCAAGGGCATTTTAACACAGGGGAAAAAAACAAACGACAGTGTTTAGTTTGGAGTAAAATCCATCTTTGGCTGTTGTCTTCCTGCAGGCTGTCGCTTACCGTCAGATGTCCCTGTTGCTCCGTCGTCCCCCCGGACGTGAGGCTTACCCAGGAGACGTCTTCTACTTGCATTCCCGTCTGCTGGAGAGAGCTGCTAAGATGAATGACAACTTCGGCGGTGGCTCCCTCACAGCCCTTCCCGTTATTGAGACACAGGCTGGTGACGTGTCAGCCTACATTCCAACTAACGTCATCTCCATCACAGATGGACAGGTCAGTGTGAGACTACTCGTTTTCCCTCATCCTAATTAAAGTCCTCACCCAGTTATTAAATGGCGTTTTATCACGCAGATCTTCTTGGAGACTGAGCTGTTTTACAAGGGAATTCGTCCAGCCATCAACGTTGGTCTTTCTGTGTCACGTGTCGGATCTGCTGCCCAGACCAGGGCCATGAAGCAGGTTGGTCTTTTAGTCTAGCCTAGTTCCAATCTCTCAACTGATTTCATGCTGGCAGTCTTTCATTTTAACCTGTCCATCATCAGGTGGCTGGTACCATGAAGCTGGAGCTGGCCCAGTATCGTGAGGTGGCTGCCTTCGCTCAGTTTGGTTCTGATTTGGATGCTGCCACTCAGCAGCTGCTGAACCGTGGTGTCCGTCTGACTGAACTCCTTAAACAGGGACAGTACTGTGAGTATTTACTTTTTGTACAGAAAATGAAGTATGCTTCTTTTTATATAATTTATCTATTCTGCAGTTGTCTTACCTACTGTGCCCATGAACTTCCATCTTTCAGCTCCAATGGCTATTGAAGAACAGGTAGCAGTAATTTATGCTGGTGTGAGGGGACACTTGGACAAAATGGAGCCAAGCAAGATCACCAAGTTTGAGAAGGCGTTCCTGCAGCACATACTGAGCCAGCACCAAGACCTGCTAGCAACTATTAAGTAAGTTTACAATTTCTGAGGCAGCAGCACTTTCTTTTTTTTAATGCATACAGATGTATTGTAACTAATCTCTTCTTCATTGCAGGGCTGATGGCAAAATCTCTGAGGCATCTGATGCTAAGCTCAAACAAATTGTGTTGAATTTCCTGTCCAGCTTTGAGTAAAGTGATGCTTTTTGGTCTGGTTATTTTCATGTTTGGATAGTGCAGCGTCGGTTATACTTTCTATGAACTCTTAAAAAATAAAAATTCAAGTGGCACTTAATCTTTAATGTACAGGTTTCTCTTAACAGAGAATAAAGTATTCCAGCTAACTGACTCAGTTTCCTTTGTGTTTGCAGTAATACCGTTATGTGAAGGTCTTATATTTTCCCTGTTGCTGTAGTTCTTTAATAATTTACATGTAAACATTGAGCTAAAGCATTTTTTTTTTTTAAAGAACTGTTAACAGAAGGACTGCTACTGTATGTTCCCGAAGTCCTTTCAAAAGCCAGTTTCATGACACTGACACTTTATTTTAATGTTAAAAGTACATGATTTAACTTTTTTAATCAGGACAGGCTCATTATTTGAATTCAGTTCTTCAAAGTTGCAAAAAAAAAACTGTTTGACATTACCTTCCTAGAAATTGTGTAAGTGAAGAAATGGTTGAAAGGTGTGCTAATGAAAGGAAGATAGTCTTGTCATGCTAAGCATATCCCAACCCAGATCATTCATATTAGAGAAAAATACTTGAGAGCTTATAAAAGAGCTTGTGAAGTTTTCTAAATGCTCATTGCAGCCTACTTTTTTAAAGGGTGCTATACCTGAAGCTGCCTCTAAGTTTAAATTCAACGTGGAGGCTATTGGAGGCCTTAAAAACACAAAGAAACTGTTTAAATTGAAATGTTAAATTATACATATTTATATGACAGAGACTCATTAAAGACTTTCTGGTTGTAGACCAAGCAAAGTATACTGGATCCATATGGCTTAGTTTCAAATGCACTATTTAAGAATAGTGTTAAAGCAGGAGTTCTCTTAATCTGTTATTAATGCAAAGACTCATCTACTTTAATTTATACATCTTAAAATAAGCAGCAGTGCCCTCTGCTGGTCAGGATAAGCAACTGAAACATGCCAAAGTAAAATGTTTAAAGTGTGTCAGAACATGTCAGAATCAACATGAGTTTAAGTGTTTTGTTTTATTGAGAATATTAACAATTTCATCAATTGGCACTTTATTATATTCTACATAGTCTACAGGTCATGGTGAGTCAAAACATTTCAAATGAACTGTGGAACAAATTGTTATAAAAATGTTTGTGATATTTAGATCCAGCCCAACAGGTCAGTAGATATGAGACTGAGAACAATCCGCTAACATTAGTGAGGCGTGCACTGATGACATTTAACAGTAACTGAAGTCAAGGTGAAGGGGAAATACCAAACGATCTGAACAGGTTCTGTGGCAAGGTGAGTTCTCCAACATGAAAAATTGTGTCAGTTTGTGTAAAGTGATAGTGTAAAATCATCATTAGTGAGACAAATTAAAAAGAAACTTTAAAAATACTTAAATTGAATAAATAAGTGAAACATAAATAAACATTAAAAGTACTTATTACACCCAGTACTGTTTCATGTGGATTGCAGGCCTGTGATGTTTATGTTTGGGTACGTTATTTTGTTTGACGTAGCAGGGGTCATAATAATCCCACTCCAGAGCTGAAGCTAGCACTCCATTGGACAGGCCGTCGCTGTCTGCTGACAGAATCCGCAGGGAGACCCCTGAAAGAAGCCATACTTTCAGGTGTTTATTGGATGTGAGATTATACTTCACTGCAAAGTCTTTTCTCAGTGTTTGTGAACTGGAGGATTCATATCACACAAAATTTAGATTTTTATGTACATCTGTTACACTCAGATTTAAGATGCCCACAGAGAGACTTTTCTTTGATGTGGTCAAATTCTGTGCAGACATTCTTCTTCATAGGAAAGGTCAAAAATCAGAGTGAAAGAGCAATCAGCAAACTTCTTAATCTTTCCCGGCAAAGAATGTAGTGTAGATGTTACTGAACATGAACATATTGCAGATGACAAAGCATTTTGAATAATTATATACACTCACTGGACACTTCATTAGGTACACCTTACTAGTATTGGGTTGGACCTCCTTTTGCCTCCAGAACTGCCTTAATTATTTGTGGCACAGATTCAACAAGGTGCTGGAAACATTCCTCAGAGATTTTGGTCCATATTGACATGATAGCATCACACAGTTGCTGCAGATTTGTCTGCTCCACACTCCGCCACATCCCAAAGATGCTCTATTAGATTGAGATCTGGTGACTGTGGAAGCCATTTGAGTACACTGAACTCACTGGCATGTTCAAGAAACCAGTTTGAGATGATCTGAGCTTTGTGACATGATGC
The DNA here is from genome assembly GCA_015106735.1 of Paratilapia polleni. Lineage (NCBI taxonomy): Eukaryota > Metazoa > Chordata > Actinopteri > Cichliformes > Cichlidae > Paratilapia > Paratilapia polleni. The sequence goes on from VUQI01013440.1 coordinate 32,841, forward strand.
ATTATCCTGTTGAAGCAGTCATCAGAAGATGGGTACACTGGGGTCATAAATGGATGGACATGGTCAGCAACAATACTCAAGTAGACATTTAAACGATGCTCAGTTGGTACTAAGGCGCCCAAGGTGTGCCAAGAAAATATCCTGCACACCATTACACCACCACCAGCAGTCTGAACCATTGATACAAGGCAGGATGGTTCCATTCTTTCATGTTGTTCATGCCAAATTCTGATCCTACAATCCAGATTTTGCAGCAGAAGTCAAGATTCATCAGACCAGGAAACATTTGTTTTAATCTTCTATTGTCTCTTTTATAAAACACAGTTTTCAACCTCTGACTTACCTCTAAACATTCACCGTCCACTTCACTGGTTACACCTAGCTAGTAGAGTCATCTCCTTTTGCCTTCAGAACTGCCTTAATTCTTTGTCGTTTAAATTCAACAAGGTGCTGAAAACATCACTCGGAGATTTTGGTCCATATTGACATGATAGCATCACACAGCTGCTTCAGATTTGTCCGCTGCACACTCCGCCACATCCAAAAGGTGCTCTATTGGACCGAGATCTGGTGACTGTGGAGGCCACTTGAGTACAATGAACTCATTGACATGTTCAAGAAACCAGTTTGAGATGATCTGAGCTTTGTGGCATTGCGTGTTGACACAAGGCCGAATGGATCCATGCTTTCAAGTTGTTTTTGCTAAATTCTGACCCCACCATCTGAATGTCACAGCAGAAATTGAGACTCATCAGACCAGGCAACATTTTTCCAATCCTCTATTGTCCAATTTTGGTGAGCCCATGTGAACAGTAGCCTTTCCTGTTCTTAGCTGACAGGAGTGACGCTCGGTGTGGTCTTCTGCTGCTGTAGTCCATCTGCTTCAAGGTTCGACCTGTTCAGAGATGCTCTTCTGCATACTTTCGTTGTAACTATTGATTATCTGAGTTACTATTGCCTTCCTATCAGCTCGCCATTCTCATCTGACCTCTGGCATCAACAAGTATTTTCATCCAGAGAACTGCTGCTCACTGGATATTTTCTCTTTTTCAAATCATTCTCTGTGAACCCTAAAGATGGTTGTGTGACAAAAACCCAGTAGACCAGCCCATCTGGGACCATCAAATATTAAATCACCTTTTTCCCCCCATTCTGATGCTCAATTTGAACTTCAGCAGGTCATCTTGACCATGTCTACATGCCTAAATGCACTGAGTTGGTGCCATGTGATTGATTGATTAGATATTTGAGTTATTGAACAGCTGAACAGGTGTGCCTAAAAAAGTGGCCAGTTAGTGTATTTATAAAATATATAGATCAGTCTCTTGATCATTTCTGGGCTAAAAATAACACAGATGTATCTGGCATGTGAACATTTTCTTATTTGCCTGGAAACAAGTGGACGTAATTTAATTCAAGTTCTATTAGTCATGAATAAAACTGTAATTATTTAGAAATATATTGTGTACATAAAGTCTGTAAACAACAACCCTTGTTTTGTGATTGCAGGACCAACATCAGTTATTAATGACAGTTGTATACAGTATATTGTTACAGTGCAGCTGAATGAGCGTGAGGTACCTGCACTTGCTCCAAAGTCGCTGTCCAGTCCAGGCCCCACTGCAGACGTGTTTAGGCAGGAAGTCTCTGAAGGCAGGTTGATGTACTCACACTCCATGTCTACTTTGTCAAACCCATACCCTGCAGCGCCTGGGTTCACATCTGTCAGCATCTCATAAGGACTGCTCTGCCGAATCAGGCCCACACATTCTGTCTCCTGCAGTGCAAAAAGGAATACATAAAGGAGTTCATAAGAATATGATCTACGGTAGGTCTGCAGACACAACCATTTTTACAGTTTCCTTCATGTATTACCAGTTTCAGGTGATAAACTGCACCACATACAGAGGGTCCCTTCATACTTCATTCAGGATAAAATTAAACAACTTATTTCTTTTATGCACTGACACCCAAATACTTGCATATATTTTTTCAACATCTAAAATATCCCCACAAAATTTAAAACATGCATCATTAGGCATACTGTATAGCACAGCTGGATTACAACCTAACCAGTGCTGCCCCAAGGCTTTGAACTCCAGAGGCCCTCAGAAACACCAAATTCCCTGTGTTGAATTTGTACTGAATTCCAAGACAGGAAACTTGTGTATACAATGAACAGGAACGAAGGGGTTAATGGGGCCCTCAAGCAGGTTCATTAAGCCAGTTGTGCAGTTGGAAGTGTTTGAACCTCACTGCTTAATGCTTGGTCAAGGTTTTGATCCTTCTGATATAATAAAAAAGTGGCACACCAAGCTTTTGGAAATATAATAATAACTCACCATAGGAGAGTTTGGCGGGACGAGGTTCACTCTGGTTTCAGTACCTGAATCGTGCGGTAAAACTGGAGCACTCTTACACCATCCCGCTTTACTGAGGCTGTAGGTCCGTGAACCGGAGGCCAGGTCGAGTCCGGGGGGGAAACAAGTCGCTGGAGAAGTGGCCCGGATGGTGCTCGGCGCCCTCGGAGACCCTGAGCCGGTGGCACCATCTGGCCTCAGGAGCCGGATCCTATGATCCAGCCCGATCCTTTCCCTGGATGAAGCCCTGGAAGAAGTCACGGGATGCGGCAGGACGGGCTCTGATAGCGAAAAATAAGCTCTCCTCCCGTCCTGCCGCAAAGGAAAAGCCACATCGGACAGTCTGACTCTCTGAGTTGATCGCAAAAGCATCTCCTCTGTGTGCCCTGGCTTCAGTCTGCTGTTCCTCTTTGACAGGATCAGTAACTTGTAACCCAGCAAGAGGCAGTTCAGCAGCAGCAGGAGGACCACACAGGGAATGAGCAGAAGAACAGCTAAGGTCAAACTTGTCACAGGGTAACCTTCAGTCAGATTGGATGGTGTGGTTTGACTTATTTGCGACATTTCATTCCTGAGCACATAAAGGGTGAATTTTAGAGAATTGCTGATCTCGGCTCAGATTGCACGTTGTCTCTCTTTGCACAGGTGGCTTGATGTCTTAATCAGTGTGGACTGTTTTGTGTTTGGAAGTATTTTCTATCTGATGCCATCCTGCTTCTCAAATGCATACAGTCTCCAAATGTGAGTGTTGTCCTTAATCACTCTTGTCTCCATCACTGTAGACATATGCTGTCTGCGGTATCAGAGCACTGGCTTTATATGAGACGACTGTGCAGCGCTCAGCTGGCCGCCACATAAATCACAGACCAACAGGTGTGCCTTATTGTTTGCAGGATGATGTTATAGTAAGCACTCGCCGCTAGATGGCAGGAGATGACTCCTGGTATCGTTGCATATTACAAGCTCTGCAGCGATCATCTTCACACTCTGAAGTGTGATATTACTTTAATATGTGATATAGTGTGATATTACTTTAATAAACTTTAAGACACTGCAGTGTCTTAAAGTTTATTGAGGACTTAAGTAGTCCACTTATGTAAGCTTTGTTTTTTTTTTAAATATGTATTTATCCAAAAGAACAGCGGAAACAGAAGTCAAATTCTTGTTTTTCTTTATTTTTCATGCTTTCAAACATGTCTATATCAAGTAATAATACATCAGCAGCTGGCTCATTGCAGAATATATACACACATTTCAAATCATTCAATAGAACATTTGACAGATGAATCTCTTTTAGAGACAATGTTTTAGCATTTTGTACACAAAGTAGATCTTTGTACACAAGTATGTTTGCTATTGTAATAAATCAATGCATAAGTTCAGTCATATGAACACCATATAACTATAATGATAATAATAATAAGAATAATAAAGTTGTTTTTTCCCTTACATGTTTCTGCTATTCAGGTTTAAGGAAGTCTATACAGACTTAGCACACTGATATCCTGCGAAAGGTTTGCAAGTATAACAGTACAGATAACTCGTTCAAAAGAAAGGCTATCGAGTCAATGGATGCCCTCAGATACCAAAGACCCCCATTAATCAGCTCTGAACTCACTGCTCATGTGGCATTGCAGTTGTTGCGCATCGTGCCGAACACCTGCAGAAAGTCATCTCCTCACAAAAGCTGCATCTGATCTACAACTCACTTCAGCGCCACTTGCCGCTTCCAAACACAATAAGAGGTTGTGGTTGGTTGTGATATTAGCACCTCGGGCAAGGCTGTGTTTGTGAATTGATAACAGCACATGGTGAAGCTGTGCCAGCTTTCAGTGCAGCGGGCTAGCACTGGGCCAGGCTGTGCTTGATGATCTCTCGGGACTGTGGTGGGATTCTGTCAGGGAAGGCCACCTGGAACTCGACCACCAAGTCGCCTCGCTGGGATGGGCTTTTGGGCAGGGGAAGGCCTTCGCCCCTCAGCCGCCGGACAGCACCAGGTTTAATAACATCACTGCAAGGTAGAGGCATCATCCGGTTGTCAAGTGTTGGAACGTTAACTGTGCAGCCGCAGAGAGCCTGAAGACAAGAAAAGAAATAAAGAGTTAGTCCTGCAGACACGTTAAGTTTCAAAATGGTTTCTGAGTGGCCTAATTATGACTGGAATTCAGTTTGTTTAAAAGTGTCAAGTTACATAAGAGATAAATATGGAGTGTCTGTCTTTCTGGAACAATTTTCTGTTATTTTCTGTGTTATGCAACAGACCGGTGTTACAGATGTTATAATCGTTGCTCCATTTACTGGCTGTGTGTGGGAGTTAAGTGTTTTAGTGACTGAAGTGAGCCATAGGAAGATGGAGGAGCTCTTTGAAATGTCATTCTCTGTGACTGCTACCCTGCTAATCTGTGTGTGGGTTGGTGGAAGTGAGAGCCAGAGACGGAGCGAGCCAAAAAAAAAAAAAAAAGGCGCCTGCCTTGTACAGGCATGAGAGTCTGCAGCCAACATAGTAGTTGCGAGGGAAAGTGAAGTGCAATTCATGGGGGCAGTCAGTACTGGGAGCTAAATTTAGCTCCTGCTCTCTCTCTCACTCTGCAGGGGCTGATGAGGTAACGGAGGCGTTGGCAGGCTACTGCTGTTCTGTTTGTGGGGGTCTGTCAGCCCATTGTAAGCTGAGGGGCTCAGACGCCTGTAACAGAACACTGTGTTCTGTTCTCAGACTGCAATCAAAGATATTGCCCTCCCTCCCTGCATTTGGCAGAGATTGGACCTTCAATCTTATGTGCTACTGATGGTTTTTCAGGAATTGATTTTCTTTGGCATTTAAGAAAGAACATTACTCAATGGTTATATAAAGGACAAGAAGTGGTGGATCGATTTTAGCCTTTATCTGAGTAGGTGTAAGTGGTTGTATGTACTTATAGACCAGTCATATGTTTCATAATGTATCAAGCCTGATAGCAGTGCACCAAACTCACCTCTTTAAGGGTGATCTTGGCTGTGTAGACGATGTTGGAGCCTTCTCTCTTGTACTGAGGGTGCTCCTTGTCCCTGAGAATGAAGGTGATGTCTGCAGGGGTGTTGTTGGGGGTCTCATCTCCTTCCCTGGGGAAGGTAATCTTGGTTCCTGCTTTCCAGCCTTTCTTCACCACCACATTCAGCACCTTCTCTTCCGTTCGTAGGCTGCGGCCGTCGGTGTTGAGGCGGCTGCGGGTGATCTTCACGTGCTTCGTGCAGCCGTGCATCACCTCCTCCAGGGTCACCAGCAGGTCGTGCACCACCGCCTCACCCTGCAGCCGCCTCTGGCCTTTTCGCAGACCACCCTCGTAGCCTGCAAACCCGCCCACATGGCTGAAGGTGAACCGTCTGAAGGGGTTGAAGAGGTCGTCCTCGCCATCGAATTCGTTGCCGAAGAAGATGTCGAAGTGGTCGGAGCCGTGGAAGAAGGAGGAGAAGGTGGAGTGGGGGTCACTGTGGAAATTGTTGCGGAAGATGTTGCCTCCATTTTTAAGGCCTGAAAATCAGAAAGAAAACGGAGCTTAGTTAAATTGCTGCATCTCTTAATTTGATGTTCCTTGAGTTTTCTTCATGCCACATTATCTAAAAGGATAAAAGGATACCAAGACCAAGAAAATGTTTTAATTTCTCCCTGAATAGCTAATCAACCTCACAGCTGTCATATTTCACATGTTGAGCTTGTTTAATAGGAGTGGGAGAGTCATCACACATCAATATTTAGCATTTAATGATGACATGAATAGTTAATCTACCCGCCTACGCTACACTAATTACTCAGATGGCGGTTAGTAGTGAAGCTATTTAAATGATGTACATGAAATCCCAGTTTCAGATCTCTATCCCTCTCACCTTCCTCCCCAAACTGGTCGTATATGCTCCTCTTTTTGGGGTCAGTCAGAACCTCGTAGGCCTCTGCGATCTCTTTGAACTTGTCCTCTGCATCAGCATCGCTGTTCTTGTCTGGGTGGAACTTGAGGGCCATCTTCCTGTAGGCTTTCTTGATCTCATCTTCATTGGATTCAGGGGAGACACCCAGGACTTTATAGAAGTCTTTGCCTGCGGGTTTGATGGACAGACAGGGCGTGTCCTGCTCTGACTTGGTGCTTTCCTGTGGAAACACAAAAATCTCACATTTAGAACACTTCTTTATGCTTAAACCTAGTTTCTGCCAATGGTGGATTGACTTCTCAAATGTTGTGAAGAGGTAAGGAATAAGCATGCAAATTCAAATATCCAGAATATTAAACAGAATTGCTGATGCACAGGATATCTTCCACAAGAACTGCTACACCGTATCTATTAAAATGCAGAAAATCACCCCCCGGGCAAAAGGTCTCTGTGGGAAAACACCCTTATCTCTGAGCTGCTGCATGTGCATCTACATATCCATAAATTTCATAGGCTCATGCACAGCACAACGTGAGTGGGGGAAATCGTATAAGAGGCAAAAGACTTCCCCCAACGACCGAGGTACTCTGCAGCGATTGGTTGAACGCGAATCGGCAATTCTTGCATGTGAATGAATCCGGTGCAACAGTAATATGCCAGATTTTTTTTTTTTTACACAGTACCTGATTATACAATATCATTCACATGAATTGTTAGCGTTGTAACAATGTATTAATCTTTACACACTTCACAGAGTAACGCAAATGACAAACAACTGAAGAACTTCCTCAAACATGTACTTACCGCTGATGATGATGAACCGGAGCTGTCACCCCTGTGCATAACTCGCACTTTGCACTTGACATTGACATTTTTGTGCTTCACACCGAACTGGGTCCAGATGAGAACCATGATGAAAACTTTGCTGTAGTGCTACGTGTGTCGCTGTCCGATGGGGCTGGTGCTGAAATCGCTCCTGTTTGTCTGGTTGCGTTTCGTCCTGTCTGAGCTGTCCTCGGCTCTCTGTTAAATACCGCCGCGGCGGCTCCTTTTTACTATCCACTCACCCACCCACGCAGCGTGACCGAGCTTTCCCCGGACCCGCCCATTTCCTCACGCGCGGCAGGGGATACCGGTGTCCTCAGCTCGCTCGGTGAAAAGCCATTGGTGCTCCGGCGATGATCACGCGGATGTTGCAGCCTCCCTTTCCATCTCGAGACTTGTTTCCGGAGTTCTTGAAGGCAGCTTTGAGCAGACAGTCACGACTCGGTACACCGAGTCCTTTTTCACAGACAGAACAGGCACAGTTATAAAAAAAAGCTGCTGTCTGCCCAGACAAACTCCAGACAGACCATAACCTGTTCAGTGATGGAGCCCCTGTCTTTAAGTGACATTTTGCATTTAAACCCACGCATTTTACAGATTAAAGCTATATATTTTTTTCTGTGGATGAGAGGATGCAGCAAAATGAACTACATCTTCCTTATGTTGGTGGGTATGTAGAATCGTTTTAAAATAACCTTTTTTGAAGTACCCAATAATTATGCAGCAATACCCATAAGGCAAGTTGCCCTCAGGTAATAGGGTATATGATCATGAACTCCAGTTAAATCCAGTTCAAAGCAGTTATAGCTATATATCATATTTACAGTTGTGGTTAGAAGTTTACATACACTCATCATGGGCATGAATGTCCTGTTAATTTTGGGCTTTTAACAATTTCTTTGAACTGTTGTTTTTTCCAGGGTGGAATGATTGTACAGCATGCATCTTTTATGACTTTAAAAAACAAGAACTGGGTGCACAAGTTTGAATTTCTGGATTTTTTCTAATCCATACAGGGTTAAAATTATACACACAGGGTGGAAAGTATACATACACCCCCACTAATATTTGGTTAAATGTTCTTAGCAAGTTGCACCTCGACCAAATGCTTTTGGTAGCCATCAAAAAGCTTCTGGCATAATTCTAGCTGAATATTTGACCACTCTTCTTGGTAGAATTGGTAGAGTTCATTTAAATTGGTTGGTTTCCTGGCATGGACCCCGCTTTTAAGCATAGTCCACAAATTCCCAAAGCTCTGTCCTCAACCCTGAGGCCAGCGCTTTGGGAAGGTCATTCCAGAAGGTTAATGGAGCCATTTATAAACAACTGCAGATTCGAAGGCCATCAGTTCAAACACCGTAGGTAAGTACAAGTTATTGGGATGTGTCATCATTTTGCCAAGGTCTTGAAGAAGACCCAAACTGTCACCCTCAGATGATAGGAAATTGGTTAGGATGTTCAGGAACAACCCAGTAACCACCAAGGATCAAGCCTACCATGAACAGGAAACTGCTGGAACACCAGCATCACTGACACAGGGAAGCGAGTTTTACATCGCTGTGGACTGAGAGGGTGCCGATCAAGAGAGAAGCTCCTGCTCCAAAAGCTTGACTGAAATTTGCAGCTGCCCACATGGACGAGCCAAATGCCTTCTGGAGAAAAGTTTTATGGTCAGATGAGACGGAGATTGGGCTATTTGGCCACAATGACAAGAGGTATGTTTGGATGAGTAAAGGTGAGGCTTTCAAACCTGAGAACACTATACCAGCTGTCAAACATGGTGGTGGTAGCATTATGTTTGGGGCTGTTTCTGGACAAAGTGGATGGAATAATGAAGAAGGAGGACTACCTCCAAATTCTTCAACTTCACCTCAAATCAACAGCTAGATGGTTGAAACTTGATCCCAAACACACATCAAAACTGGTTTTGGAATACATAAAGCAGGCTAATGTTAAGCTTCTGGAATGGCCTTCCCAAAGTCCCAACCTCAAACCCTACTGAAAATTTGTGGACTATGCTTAAAAGCCAGGTCAGTGCCAGGAAACCAACCAATTTAAATGAACTCTACCAATTCTGCCAAGAAGAGTGGTCAATTATCCAGCCAGAATCATGCCAGAAGCTTGTTGATGGTTACCAAGAGTATCTGGTCAAGATGCAACTTCCTGAGAGACATTTAACCAAATATTAGTGGGAGTGTATGTATAATATGTACAAAAAAATCTTACAAATATTTGGTCCACCACATTAAAATTTATAGGATTAATAATAAAGTGTATATTGCTACACATTGCCTTATTGATGCATCAGTGACGCATCATCTTAATCAGTGCAGCTGGTTGAGATGGCGCTATAGATTTAACTACTTCACACAGAGTTTGGTATTTTAGTCCTTTCTCCTGTCAAGATAAATGTGAGGGCTTGTGAGATGAATAACATTTTTCTATTATGTTTCTGGTAGTTTTTTACTGAATCGATTAGATTGAGCAGTTGTTCATGAAGGTGCATTATCTCACATAGGACTGCATTCCAATTGTGTATAAATGCAAACCTATGAAAATAAAGCACTTACCAGCTAACAGCAAACAGCTGTAGAAGGAAGGGGCAGCTTTGAGTTATGTAACTGAACGTGTTAAAAGAAAAAAAAACTTGGTTTGGTAAGTGTTGAAATATCTTGTGAAAATTGAAGATATTACCTGAATCAATCTGGTAGCTGATGTTATTACATAAATTTTCGACATATCACTGTCACTGTGTTCCCACTTGCTTCAAATAAGCCACCATCATCCCTAAAAGCCCACAGAGTCTAGTTTAAAGGACTGCTGCCCTGTGGCGCACGCTCCATTCTGATGAAATGTGTCGATCGGCTGATTCTCAAGTACATCAAAGACAACATCCCAAGACGGGTTGGACCCTCACCAGTTTGCATTCACAGCCAAAAGATCCACAGAGGATGCCATCTCCACAGCCCCCCCACTCTGTCTTCACACACAATGAAAACAACACCTACACCAGAATGCTGTTTGTTGATTTCAACTCAGCATTCAGTATCATCTCCCCCAAGAAACTGGCCAACTTGGCACTCTGGACTTGAGTAACACACTCAGTTTGGATTGACAGTCACACCTCCACTCTAATCTTGTGTCTTTAAGAGCATGTTAACTGAGTCTGAGTGAAGGTTGTGACTTTCTTAAAGCATGTGAATGGAGCAATGATTTTGCATAAGAGGTGGATTTAGTAATTGCCAACAAACAATCAAAAACACAGAAAACTCCAGAGAGTACATGTTCTCATATTTGAACTTATTCCCAGTGTCACTGTTTTTTTTTTGTTTTTTTTAAATCCTTTTAATATTTTCTCTTAAGCCATTAGAAGTAGATGGTGGGCTGTGTTGAATGTGCATTATATCATAGGATAACTTGGATATTAAACAGTACCATGGTGCTATTATGATCCAGCATCAAATGAAGGCAAATGCTTGCTAGTGAAAAATGGCATGCTCTTAAGAGAGATGAAAAATTCCCCCCAAGAAAGATCCATGTCTACTCTTTTAAAAAAAACTGACAATGGGGTTCTACTGGCATGTCCTCTGTCTATCTATGATCCATTAAGCACCTAGAGGTCAATCTTTGGATGTAATTACTAAATTAAGTATAAATCTGTGGTAGGAAGTAACTGCCCCTCTCCTACTGCCACTGCATGAATGGTATACATGATGTCATGTGCTAATTACTACACAAAGGCAACTCTTTTGATGAAATTCAGCAAGTCATCTGTTTAAATGTCTTTTTTTTTTTTTTTACTCCCATTGAAGAAAAATTAGTATTTCTATTTTGGGATCATACTACACATACTACGAGATTACGACACAGAGTTGACTGCAGTCATGGATATAAAATCAGTGTCACAGGGAGTGTACATACATGGCAGTGCTTCCTCCTCTGTGATGCTTCCTACATCCAATGGGGGATGGAATTTCCTCAGGATTCTCCCTTCGTCTCACAGGAAGCAGCCGACAAATTTGGTTTGAAAATGTTGAGCCAGGAGCGTCACGCACCAGATAGCAGCTCTTACATACTATTCACAGATTGAGCAGGAGAGAGTGAATCAGAACAACCAGCATTCATATCTCCTGCCCACGGGAACAGTCAGTGTGTTTGGTCCTGTTTTTCACACATTCACACTCTGTCTTTCTCACAGAGACACATTCAAAGGTGCCTGTCAGTCTCAGAGAAAATAATGCTAATTAAAGAACCGAGCAGCAGTAACACTGTTATTGTTAGGTGGCGAGAAGGCGGACAGCTTACATGGAGCCTGGTGTTCTTGTGATGCTGTTTAATGTTCTCTCATGTTCTGTAGTAGCTGTACTTAGTATCCACTATCGCTCTTTGTCTGGGATGCTGTTTTTCCCTGCAGGGTACATAATGTTTTTTTTAATTGTTTGGAATCATATACATGCAGTTTTATAACTTAAAATTATATGTAAGGTGTGAGTAGACTAAAGCAATAGTTACACTACCTATTCATGCTAGGCCTGTTTAACATTGTCTTAAACTTGTTTTATGGGATTACATACACCCACCAGCCATTAGGTACACTTTGTTACTACCGGGTTGGAGCCCATTTTGCCTTCAAAGCTGCATTAATTCTTTGTGGCATAGATTCAACAAGGTGCTGGAAACATTCCTCAGAGATTTTGGTCCTTATTGACATGATAGTATCACACAGTTGCTGCAGGTTTGTCCATGACATGAATTTCCTGTTCAACCACATCTCAAAGGTGCTCTATTAGATTGGGATGTGGTAACTGTGGAGGCCATTTGAGTACAGTGAACTCATGTTCAAGAAACCAGTTTGAGATGATCTGAGCTTTGTGACATGGTGCATTATCCTGCTGGAAGCAGCCATCAGAAGATGGGTACACTGTGGTCATACAGGGATGGACAATACTCAGGTAGGCTGTGGTGTTTAAATGATGCTCAATTGGTATTAAGGGGCCCAAAGAGTACCAAGAACATATCCATCACACAATTACACCACCAGCAGGCTGGATCCATGCTTTCATGTTGTTTATGCCAAATTCTGATCCTACCATCTGAATGTTGCATCAGAAATTGCGACTCATGAGACCAGGTAACGTTTTTCCAGTCTTTTATTGTCAGATTTTTGTGAGTCTGGGTGAATTTTAGCCTCAATGTCCTGTTCTTATCTGACATATTGGCACTTAATGTGGTCTTCTGCTGCCTATCGGCTCAAAGCAGTCTGACCATTCTCCTCTGGCATCAACAATGCATTTTTGCCCAGAGAACTGCCGCTCACTGGATATTTTCTCTTTTTCAGACCATCCTCTGTAAACCCCAGAGATGGTTGTGTGAGAAAATTTCAGTAGATCAGCAGTTTCTGAAATACTCAGACGAGCCTGTTTACCACCAACAACCATGCCATGTTCAAAATTACATTCCTTCCCCATTCTGATGACTGGGTTGAGCTTCAGCAAGTTTTCTTGACGTTATTTAAATGGTTAAATGTACTGAGTTGCTGCTGGTGAGTGTAAATCAGTATTACTTACTATCTATATGGCAGACACACACTATCCTCCAAACGCATCATAACAATGGACTCATACTGATGCTTTCAGTTCAAAACATGGCAATGAGACAAAAGTGGACACCAGCCCCATGAGACTCCCCCATGAAACTGATGGGCAAAGTTAGCAGTCTGATACTGACTTCCCAACAACTGATACTGGACTTCACAAACAGACCCCTGACAGTTTGGATTGGCAATCACACCACCTCCACTCTAGCATTTAACATAGGGGCCCCCAGTGTTGTGTGCTCAGCCTCCTGTTGTGTTCTTTCTATTCATTCAGTTATCTGATGAGTTGTACTTAATGTGTATTTTATTTCCCAACATAAAACTCCATGTTATTAGATCCCTCTTCACATAACAATAATATTCTGGTAGTTCTTCTTAAAGTATTTAGCAACTGATTTATGAGGCCTAAAATGCTGTTGCATCTTCTCCTAAAATCATCCAGGGAAAGTGTGCCCAGTGGTTCGGAGAGAAGCGGATCTTCAGGAGCTTCAGTCCTGGGCTAAAGCCAGACAGATTCGCCTGGGATTTGTTGGGATTGGTCTGGTCTCATTTTTCCTTGTGTTTCTCACCCG